>PVIU01008076.1:0-86189 GCA_004026605.1 Ondatra zibethicus
GTGCTCAAGTGGCTGAAGGCCTGGCCTTTTATTCTTCACTCTGGACCTTGCACCCCTTCCCCCTCCCCAGGACTCTGAGGCCATTGGTCAAGAGAGGCTGGGCAAGACAGGGTGCGGTCCAGTGGAGTCAGGTTTAGATAGCATTCCCAGTAAGATAGTGTCAAGCAAGCCCCTTCCCTCATGAGGGAGAACCTCCTGCTGGTTTTCATAGCATTTACTCTCTCTCTTTCCTTCTTTCCTTTTCTTTGGTCCCCTCTCCTGTCAACAGGAGATTTGCAAGGGTATCTTTCACACTCTCTCCTTTTTGTCTCTAGCCTTCCAGGTCAGTAGATTAAAGCTGAAGCAGAGACAAACACGGGGAGGCCCTAGAGAGTATGAGACTCTTTTTTTTTGGCATGGGAATCAGGACCTGAGTGGCAGAAATATGCCCCTTACTCAGAAGCCATGTAATACAAGGAAATGCTGTGCAAACCGTTGGGTGCATTTAGAGGTTTAGGCCATGATCTCCCTATTTCCCCACACACAGCCTCAGGAAAGCAGGTCCTGGTACATTTGTGTCTGAGGAGGAATAGATTGGTGTGCAGAGCAATCGGCTGTGTGTGGATGATAGCGTTTCACTCCCTATGAACACACTGTTTCCCACTGGAAATGTACAGCTGCCTGGTGATACAGGAAGTGGGTTCAGTGCTCTTGTCAGGTTGAGTCCTAGAAGGCTGAATGACTGGCCTTTCAGGTGCTTCACCCAGGCTCGTCTACACTCTTGTGTATCATAAAATGACTGAAGCATCAGGGATATTCCATCCAGAAACAGTGCACAGGCAATGCCGCAGCTGGGAGAGAACTGCCCGTTAGGAACTCCCTCCCTAGCGGTGACTTTCTTTTTTTTTTTTCTCGTTTCTTTTTTTTATTATTATTTATTTTTTCTTTTTTTATTGATTTTTATTGAGCTCTACATTTTTATCTGCTCCCCTCCCTGCCTCTCCCCTCCACTTCAACCCTCCCCGGAAGCCCCCATGCTCCCAATTTACTCAGGAGATCTTGTCTTTTTCTACTTCCCATGAAGATTAGATCTGTGTATGTCTCTCTTAGTGTCCTCATTGTTGTCTAAGTAGTGTTGACTTTCTACTAACAGTTTTAAGAATCTTTGCTCTTCCCATATAGCGGTGGAAGGAATTTTTTTTTTTGGTGTATCGGTAGAGAATGTACAGTCTGAGGGAAAACCAACTACATTATCTTTAACGTAAGACATTTGTAAGCTGGTAGTAATGTATACAGATCTACCCAAATAGCCAAATTGCCACCTGAACCCCAGTTCTGCTGGAAAACAGTAGTTCTGGCTTCCAGGAGCACCTCTTTACACATACACAAACACAAATACAGACATACAAACGGACTTATAAAACTTAAAATAATAAATAGTTTTTAAAGCATTTTTGAAATTATGATATAGTTACAACTTATCTTTGTTTCCTCTCCTCTGTCCAACCCTTGTATCTACCCTCCTTCCTCTCTTTCAAATTTATGACTTCTTTTGTCATTCATTGTCATTGCTTGCATAGATGTAAGTGTATTCTTCACCCCTCATCCAGAGAATTTCTCTTTGCAATAGATGGAGATCACTACAGACACCCAAAACATATCAAAACCCAGTCCCAGGGAATACATTTACAAAGCACTCCCACACCTAAGGCTAAAGGGACACTGCAGAAGAGGTACAAAAGATTGCAAAAGCCAGAGGATCAGGGAGTTATTTTGAGACCCAGTAACATGGATGAGGGAAAACTCATAAAACTTTAACCACACACAAAGAATTACAGGCAACTAAAGGATGCTGAGAGCTGGAGACATAATCTTCCCCAGGGAAAACCATACCAATTGGTTATCTAATAAATACTTTAAAGAAGAGGATATGCATTAAATAATTTAAAATAACAATCCTGTCTTAGCTCTTGGCTCTCTCAAACTTTTTCTTAATGGAAATGGGATATTTCACAACCTGCCATGAGATATCACATGACACTATTTTCTTCACCCACTACAGTAACTTTTATATATTCCAAACACAATTCCTTCTCCCCTAACTGAACTCTTTCTTCTCCTCTTTGAAAATTCTTTCCTAGCTTTAGACTCTCCCTGGGTTTGAAGAAGCCTTTCACGGCATCTACTTTCCTCCCTTGAGTACTTCCAGTTTCAGAGAAACCCTGGTGTCTTCCTCTCCTTCCCCTCTCCCACAAACCCATCATACAGTTTTCTTTAGCAATGGAGTGAAAAACAGACAGACAAATGTGACGTTTTGATTACTGAGATGAATGATCTTTATTAAACAACCTGTGTTCTCAAGGACCAGTCCAGTACTCATGTGCATCAAGAGAGCATAGGGGACACACAGAATTGCTGGACATCTAGAGAGAGGGCTCAGTGATACTTGTGGGACAGAGCATTGGCCACCCCAGCCACCACCTTCTGCCAGGCAGCCTGCACCTCGGGCGTGAATTCCTTGCCGAAGTGACTGGCCAAAACAATCACCAGCACATTACCCAGGAGCTGTTCGAAGAAAGACAAAATAAACAGATTGGTGCGTTAAATGCAGGCTAAGAAAAAAAATGCAAGAAAAACAAAAAATATTTTGAGCCTATACTCTAACACATTCGGTATCAAACTCCACATTCAGTCATCGCTGATAAGCATAGGTTCAATTTTGCTATTGTCTTGCCACTCACCACTTCTCTGCCTGATTTCTCACACTTTCTCCTCTTTCCATTATATTCATTTGCCTTTATTATTACTTTTCCCATGCACCAATTGTCTATTATCTGTAAACACAGAATTTCTGTGCTACAAGTGCTCTTGGTGGAGTTTTAAAGCCATCACCGATGCATGAACAAGCCTCCACTTGTCGCAATACTCACTTTGGAATTTAACACATTTTTATAATGTTGATAAAGAAATTTCATCTTTAAATTGTACCCCAAATCTTTTCTTCAACATCAGTTATTAGTATCTACAGAAGTTAAGCTATTTTCCTCTCCAGATTCCATTTTTTCTTGCACAGATCAGTTATTCTTTCCTGTTACTCTCCATAATAAGTACATCAAAATCCTATCATGAGAAAATCTTTTAAATGCCTGTAAACTCATTTAAGCTTCTTACAGCCATTCATTATCATCCTGCCTAGACCAGTGAATTTTCAAATCTGCGTTGGCATCACCATCACTCATATTCCCAGCTTCCATTTTTGTCCCCAAGGCAAATGCAAAATAAAGTAGTGAGCTTGCTCTGAACTCACCTTGAAGTTCTCAGGATCCACATGTAGCTTGTCACAGTGAAGTTCGCTGAGTTTAGCCAAGGCAGACTTGAGGTTGTCTAGGTTCTTAATGGCTTCTCCAAGAGAAGTCAGCACCTTCTTGCCATGGGCTTTGACCCTCGGGTTGCCCATTATGGCGGAGGCAGAGGACAAGTTCCCAAAGCTGTCGAAGAATCTCTGAGTCCATGGGTATACAACGAGGAGCCTGTGACATAGGTGAAAGACATGGAAAAGTCAGGGATTCTCAGAATTCTTGACTTTCCTGGCTAGTTGTCCAAGGCACTATTCACCCTTCTCCCAGATGAATCGGCAACCAAGTCTTACCGTCCCAGGGCTTCACCACCAATGTCTTCCACGTTCACCTTACTCCACAGGCCATTGACCAGAGCCTTTTCCTCAGCAGTGAAGTTCACCATGATGTCAGGTCTGCGAGCTTGCTGCTGATCACAGGAGTGTCAGAAGCAGGTACGTGCTGCTGCTGGAAGTGGTGGCCTTTTATTCTTCACAGACGATGTTGTGGCCCTTTGTTCTGCACAATTCTTTAAAGCTATTGGTCAGCCTGACCTGGGGTCCCCATGGGTGGAGCCAGGTTATGGGAGGCTCAGCAGTAACTGTACACTGAGTTTATGATAATACAGTTTAGATATGGGGCCATTATTTCTTTTTTGGCCCCTGCTTTAACAAAAACTTTTTTTATTTATTCTCTTTTCATTCTCCTCTGTTCCCGTATAAACTTCCAAGATAATACTCATCTCTTTCCTCACATTTCCAACAAGTGCACAGAGAGGGAAGCTTAACCCACTATAGGAAAATATTTCAAGTCTAAAATAATAATGATAAGAACAAACTCAAGAAAAAGAGAGTTTGTGCTGTGGACACAGAATTACATCTAATTCTTCTCTTGAGATATGTGGATTAAAACTACATCTTCTAGAAATGTATTGTCCCAAGTGGACAAGAATCATATTTGGTTGCCTCTATCAGATGATTACAGTACCAAAGGATTGACAATGGGACCAAAGATTCAATTTCAAAATACACCAGGAAGTGAAGCCATGGAGAAGATGGGTACCAAGTTCACCTTTTGTGTTTCTAGAGTGCTCTGACTGATCTCTGTGGACCTTGGCTCCTTTGCAAATATTGCCCTGGACTGTTTCATTGCTTATTTTCATATAGACAGTTCTCATCAGTGGGATGGAGCTAAAATTACTTTAAAGTAGGCCTTGTGATCCATCTGAGGTATGGGAGAAATGACACATCAGTCGCCTTGAGAGATGTTTGGGGATGGTCAGTCTTTGTTGTAGCCGAAAGTTATGATCTCCAGGGCCTTTGATATCTACTCATGTCTTGGGGTCACATGTTAGTTGTTACATGTGGGAGCTGAAGTTAGAAGTCTACATTTGTGAGTGTTTAATTGTACCCATGTGCATGAAGGATAGTCTCTACACCACCCTATTTAACCTGCATCTGGCAATATAATTGTCATTACCCACCTTTTATTTAAATGAAGAAATGAAGTCACAAAGGTGACATAACTGTATGGTGAGAGAGCTGATGACTAAGGGAAGGATGCAGATGAGCGCACAGTTTAGCTTTCCTATCTACAGAAAAGCTCTCCTACATAATCTAGTTGCCCTTCCAAGTCCCTGCCTGCAGTCGGTTCTGCATACATTCTATTCTTTACCTCCTTTGTTACTCCCTGTGTTTCTAATAGCCCTTTGAGTTTCTCTTCCAGAAGATTTCATTTTCTTAAGTTTCATTCTACTCTTTATTTAGCAATGTGGCTTCTATGTCTCCAGTCCTTATATTCCAAGTTTAGCCAGGGGCTTTTCTCTATTACCTTTGATTTGCCTTGACTTTTATGATGACTCTTTATGTGTATAAAACAGCCATTTCTGACACATGAGCATGCCTCTCTTTTTCTTCCTCCTATGATTGCAGAAGCTGTTATCTAACTTATAGTCTTCCCAAATTTGCATCATTACAAACCATTGAATCCCTACCCCACTTTCAGGTTTTACTCTACATTGTCTTCTGGGTACAGATTCTAAGCAATGGCCAATATAAACATGAACTTACTTTTTTATGACAGAGACCAATTTGACAATCTGTTAGCTACTAAATAGTGTGCATAAAATTATATACATAGGCTTGCCAAGAATATCCATGTAGCTGCCATACACATGTCAAAATAACTACCTTTGGTATAATATTGCATTACTTCCTCATGAACACATTAGATTTAGTGGTTGATCCATAGAGACCATAATATTCACTTCATAAAGGTTAATAGTAAGGATATCTGTAATAACTATAGTATGGCATTTTAAAAATGCTCTGTGGGTCCAATTTAAGTTTTTCTTGTCTAGAAGAAACAACCTAGAAAATAGAACTCTAGGTTGAGAAAGATGTTTCATTATTTAAGAATAAAACTCAATAGACAATAAAAATAGCTGTATGCCAAACCGAGTTACACAGCAAGACTCTTGTCTCAAAAACCCAAGTTGGAGGCTCAAACAATACAGTATTTGCCTAGCATGTATAAAGTCCAGGGGTTGAATTCACTCCTAAGCACTGCCCACAAGTTTTTAAAGAAAGAATCAAATAGTGTGCCAATTTTATATACTATTAGTATGGGACATTGAACAGTGCATTGTTTGTAGTAAAATAACCCCTTTGGTGTATGTTTTTTTAATGTTGCCCAAGAAAAAGTCTTCTTCACCATAAATAGTTTTAAAATTAAAAAAAATATATATTAGCGAAGTTTCTGAGCAGGAAAAAGTCATTCCCAATTCTTACTGAAGGAAAGAGTCACTTGTGTTGCTTGCATTGCATGTCTACATTCCTATCCTTGTAACAGCAGTAAACCGGATAGAACATCTCTACTAAGTGTTGCGTTCGCCAGGAATGTCTTACTGACTAACTGCATCAAGGTGGCATCCCTGCAGAAAGCCTCTAAACTAGAAAATAAGGAACAAGCCATGGACAGTGTCAGATGGGCTTAGGCAGCAGCTTCCTGTTTCACAAATGTATTGGAGGCAGAGCTGCCTCTCATTCTCAGAGTGGCTCCCTGCTGCTTGACAGACCTGGAGAGGCTACCTTGAGCAAACCAGGCAGAGATGTGCATAGCTTTTACTTACCCAGGGAGGTTTGCACTAGGAAGGGCAAATAGAAAGCCACAGCCAACCAGTTGGCCTTCCGTTTCCTTTAGCTATGGAAGTTGAAGTTCATACTTGAATCTGGTAACCTAGAAAAGTCATAAATGCCCTGTTTTATTCCAAGCTGTCACTTTATTTTCTTAGTTTTTTATTTTTACCATGATTTTATTGTTGTTGTTCGTTTGTTTGTTTTTTAACTTGAGTCCATGAGTAAATTAAGTTGCAAAGTTGTCTGGTTTTAGGATTAAAATTCTGGAGACCTCTTTTTTTGTGTTGAATAATCACCTCGTGTATTCCATAAACCAAGATCAACCTACCAAAACACTCTGACATAGTCAAAAATACTTTTGCTCTTATTTGGGTGGGTGCTTTTTGTTTTCAATTTTCCCTTCCAGCTAACACCACTACCTTAGGGAACAAAAATCATTATTTTTAACCAGTTAATTAAGTCAATTAATAGCTGGTGAACTTTATTGAAAGATAATTTTGAATAATATACATTTGAATAATTTCTAAATAAAATTGGCTCCAAAGTTATGCAGAAGTTAGAATTCTATGTCTGATCTGTTGGAAATGGCCTCACTGTGTGCTTAGGGTCCATCTGTATTTCTAGCTGGCAAGGTGAAAGATGCCTTTCAATTTAGTAATTTTTGAAATCTAAGAAAAATGAAAAAATACTATATCTTGCCTGTGTATGCCTCTTCAAAATCTGTATTGTCCTATGTGAAAGCTTTAGCTTAGGGTAATTCCTGAATTGCAAACTCGCATCTCTTTGGAAAAATATAAAGGTGTGAGGGTTAGCAAAGTAAGTAGAAACTAAATGACAGCCACCCTGACAAAGTACGGACCCCGTCGCTTAGCAAGGTCATCCCAGTGGGGACTGTGAGAAACAACCTTGTGCTTGTTGTTCCTGGGCTTGGCAATATTTAATGATTGTCCTTGCCCCCAAATTTATAACTCAGAGGAATTATTCTGAACATAAGTCTTCTCCACCTCTGGGCTGGTGAGTCTGAGGTATCTGAACTCTCATTTTCCAGAGTCCTAGATCCAGGTGTTGAGAGAACACTTCTCTGCACTCCAGCCTCACAGGTCCATGATCTGGTTTCTCACTAGAGTTATTTCCTTCCCTCCATCTTCCTTTTTTTTCTTCTTCTTCCTCTTTATTTTTGGCCCTTTGTCTAGGGACTTGGGGCTTTCTTTTATTTTATTTTCAGAGAAGTCAAAGGAGCTGCTGTTTTCCTTCTCCTGGGACTTGGGATGGTGGCAACTAGGTGGGGTCAGAGACTGTGGGGCCAGATAAGGACCAGAGCTGCAGAGCTGAGTCAAGGTCGGAGCGTCACTGAGATAGTGAGATTCAAAGTGTTCAGGCTCCTACCTTCTATGGCCCATCACTGTTCCTCCATGAATAGACAGGAGGAATGGGCTATGGGATAGTGTTCGGGGATCTGCCTTGGGAAAGCCTGATAAATATGGTTAGAGTTTTGCATTCATAAATATATACATATTGCTACAAATATGTGGCTATTATCAAAATTTACAAGGATACCATGACTATCTATATATAGCTTACGGAGCCCACAGAGGCAAGGAAATAAGTTGCATTCTCAAAATTCCACTGAGATATCATATTCTTTTCAAGGACAAAACAAACAAAAATCCCAAATGATCAAAAGAGGGACTCAAATGTTATAAAGAAGCTAAAATGACCCTCAGGCCAGAGACTTTTAACTGTGATCTCATTAAATTCTTATATATAATTAAAAAGTTCATAATTAAGGAACTAGCCCAGGAGGAAACTGTAGAGAAAAAAAGGTTTCCTGTTGGCTACTCTAGAGATGCTTTGAACCTCACATGGTTTCTCCAGGCCATTGCTCTACTTTACCTGCGGGAATAAATAAAAGCCACACCTGAGCTGTTGGCACATTGTGATGGTCTCTAACTACAGCATGCCTGCCATGTGTGTACACACTCGTGCTCACGCTAATGCATGTTAATTTCTAAGTGGGAATACAGATCAGTATCAAGATTTTGAGGCTGAATAAGCATGCAGTAACTTTGTGCTGACCTCCATCCATGCCTGTAGTCATTGCATTCATGACCTCAGAACTGCCTTGATAGATCTATTGGATGGGTAATTAGAGAAACAAGAAGCCATCTTAAGAACTTGGGTGCACAGTAGCCTTTTAGTCAAAACAATGTCAGGCAATATCCCTCTAAGAAGGTGACCAGTGACTTAGAAGCCATGGCATTTTAGTTGGAAGAAGTTTACATTTTCTTTGAGGCGATTTTCTTTGACTCTCTGATGTCAGAATAATTAGAGAAAATACACCTGTGCAGTGATGGCCTTTGGTACAGAGGCTGCAACTTCTACATTAGCAAAGGAGGAGGACTGGTTGCTTCCTCCAAATGTGTATTTCTTCCCTACATCCTGATGAGTACTTCCTGTATGTTCAAAATGCTGTGAGAATGGAGGAATCCCACTCAACAAGCATTTATATCACTGATTCTAACCTAAACTAAGCTTCTGTACTGGAATACAGGGTACATGAGAACTTATCCAGGATCTACCTAGTACAGGTCCAATGACCGCAACTATTCTAATAGCATTTGATTAATTATTGCATATTTTATGAACAAAACTCGTGTGTGTGTGTGTGTGTGTGTGTGTGTACTAAAAATGTGTGATTCTATTGCTTCTATGTATAAGACTGAAGAATAAGCACTGGAGTCAAAAGAATTGATTATGCTATGACATCTAATGAGAATAATGAAAATAATTTTTATTCAGAAAATAAAATGCTCTATGATATGTCACACAGTATTACAGGGTCCCCTTTTCTTCATGGTGCTGCAATGTCTTCATCAGGTAGCAAATTTCTCCTTTTCTTGCCACCATCTCTGTGGACTTCTTGCTGGAGACCCAGATAGCACTCATCACTCAAGGCTGAAAACATCTGTCCACACACCCTAAGCCTCAGCATGACTCAGCATGACTCAGCACTGCTGTGCTTGGCTGAGATGCTAGCTCTGAAGGCCAAACACACCCAAAGGGTGGTGGAGAGGGTGAGAACTGACTCAGCAGGGGCCCAGCCAACCTTCTCTGTGCTTGGGCTATGGGAATGAACAACAGAGACCTAGGGACAGAATATGAAGGAATGAAAGAATGGAGTTTATTTAAATCAGAGATGGAGGTTGGAGGAAATAGAGGGTTGTGAGTTTGTAGAAAGCCCAACAGTCACTCAGGAAGGGGTTGTGGAACACCTGTAGTGTGCTTATCTCAATATCAATGCTTGAGGGTTGAGTGAGACTAACATGTACTGTTTGTCTGCCAGAAGTCCTGGTCAAAGCTAACAATTAATCACAATACAAGATTACAATATTTTCCAAATTTATAGATTGTAAGGTTGGAAATACATGTCTTTTAAAAGCTAAGGGACGAATAAAAGATGTAACACAATGTAAAGAACATAAACTGGATTTTCCTTATTGAGTTTCTCTGTCTCTCTGTATCTCTGTTTCTCTCTCTCTCTCTCCTGGGCAAGGTATGGGGAACTAATTAAGTAAGATTCATTGACTTGTTTGTGATCTATTACATTCAGAAGCGTTGCTGAATAGGAACAGACAAAGCAACTTCCTCATTTAGCACAGGCAGCTCTTCCTTTCTCTTCTACACCAAACTTTCCATAAGCCTACCCAGTTAAAACAGGTCACATAAGAAAACAGGATGCCAGTGAAGGCCTGCAACAATACAAGCTGATTTCTGATGAAACTAATCATCGGTGTTTGGGTAAACACAGAGTAGAGCAGGTCCCAGAATCTCAAGAGGTAGAGGCAGCCAGATCTGTGTGAGTACCAACCCAGCCTGCACTACAGGGTGTGTTCTAGGCTAGCATGGCTATACAATGAAATCCTGACTCGGAAGGAAGGAAGGAAGGAAGGAAGGAAGGAAGGAAGGAAGGAGAGAGGGAAGGAGGGAGGGAGGGAAGGAAAAAAGGAAGGAAGGGAGGGAGGGAGGGAGGGAGGGAGGGAGGGAGAGAAAGAAGGAGGGAGGAAACAAGGATGAAGGAAGGGAGGGAAGGAAAGAAGGAGGGAAGGAAGGAGGGAAGGAAGGAAGGAAGGAGAGAAGAAAAGGGCAGGGGCTTGTTATCCTAGAAATATCACCTACTTCCTAAGTGAACTTGATCAAGTTGTTTGGTTTCTTCAAGTTGTGAAACAGAACAGCTCAGGATGAAAGGAATGTAAACTTATTGATTAGAGACCTAGAAACATAGCACATACTTAGTAGGCATTAGTTATTATAACAACATCATCCCAAGATATATGTAACTATTAAATTCATGTGCTACCTTGAGATGGTGACTGGAAATATACTTGAGGCATTTCTTTTTAACTTACAAAATTAAATCTACTTTTATTTAATAGATACAAATGTCTCCTACCAAATCTTTTTAGAGAAGATACAGATTCACATATAAGTTTAAAATGTGTTGAATTCTAGAAATTTATACTGTCTATTGTGTTATTTTTGATATTTAATAAATAGTTTAATAAACTATGTTCAATTTTAAATTTTTTAAATTTCTTTCTCATTGTTTTTGTTGAGCTATACATTTTTCTCTGCTTCCATCCCTTCCTTCTACCCTCTCCCATGACTCCCATGTTCCCAATTTACTCCGGAGATCTTGTCTTTTTCTCCTTCCTATGTAGCTCCATGTATGTCTCTCATAGGGTTCTCTTTATTGTCTAGGTTCTCTGGAGTTGTGAATTGTAGGCTGGTTTTTCTTTGTTTTATGTCTAAAAGCCACTTATCAGTGAGTACATATTATATTTGTCTTTCTGGGTCTGGGTTACCTCACTCAATATGTTTTTTCTAGATCCATAAGTTTGCCTGCAGATTTTAAAATGTCATTATTTTTTACCACTGAGTAGGTCTCTATTGTGTAAATGTAACCACATTTTCTTTATCCATTCTTTGGTTGAGGGACATCTAGGTTGTTTCCAGGTTCTGGCTATTATGAATAATGCTGCTCTGAACATAATTGAGCACATGTCCTTGTTGTATGATTGAGTATCTTTTGTGTATGTGCCTAAGAATGGTATTGCTGGGTCTTGAGGTAGATTGCTTCCAAATTTTCTGAGAAATCGCCATACTGATTTTCAAATCGGCTATACAACTTTGCATTCCCACCAGTGATGGAGGAGTGTTCCCCTTACTGCACATTTTCTCCAGCATAAGCTGGAGTTTTTAATCTTGGCCATTCAAGTACAGACTCTGAGAGCAACAGTAAATAAATGGGACCTTGTGAAACTGAGAAGCTTCTGTACAGCAAAGGACACAGTCAACAAGACAAAATGATATCATATAGAATGGGAAAAGATCTTCACCAACCCCACATCAAACAGAGGACTCATCTCCAAAATATACAAAGAACACAAGAAACTTGACATCAAAGGAATACATAATCCAATTTAAAACTGGGATACACACTTAAACAGAGAACTCTCAACAGATGAATCTCAAATGACTGAAAGACACTTAAAGAAATACTCAACATCCTTAGCCATCAGAGAAAGATGCAAATCAAAACAACTCTGAAATTTTATCTTTCACCTGTCTATTGTGTTCGTAAGCAAGAGTCGCAGGCTAGGGGAGAGGTTGGGATCTCAGTGACTTTAAAGTTACCCTTAAACCCAAGTTTAGTTCTAGCATCTTCTACTTGTATGATAGGACCTTCTACTTGTATGATATGGAGGGACCTTCTTCTCCCCTCAGGCCTTCAGTACCTTCTTCTACAAACTGAAGAAAGTGAGCATTAGGGTTTGAATGCTGAATGTCTCTTACAGGCTCTGTTTGAACAGTTCTGTCCATAGGTGGTGCTACTAGTCAGGCTATTACTTGAATTTCAAACTTAAGCAGATTCATTTTATTTTAAAATATTATTTAGGTCTCCAAAATATAATTTCCCAGGAGATATTTGATTACAAGTCATCATACTGGAACTTCTGGTCAACCTTCTCTACCCAGACATTTCATTTTCTTTACTTTTTCCCTGTGCAAGCTATCTTCTCCCTAGCCTGACCAATAGGCATCTCTCCAAGAAGCCTCTAAGTTTAGCCTTAGAGGGACAGTGATGGACGACTTCTGAACAATAGCTGGGAGCATCGGCCTGACATAAAGGAGATTGTAAGAGCCAGAGGGGTCAAGGCCATGACGGAGGAACCCACAGAGACAGCTGAGCTGATCTCCTGAGAGAGCACGGGCTCTGGACCGAAACTAGGAAGCCTACATGGGACCAACCTAGGCCCTCTGCATGTGTGTGACAGTTGTGTAGCTTGGTCTGTCTGTTGAGCTCCCAGCAATGGGATCAGGACCAGTCCCTGCCACTTATTGGGAACCTGTTCCCCATGCTGCATTGTCATACCCAGCCTTTATGTAAGGGGAGGAGCTTGATCCTGCCTCAACTTGGTGTGCCATGCTTTGTTGTTGATACCCATGGGAGGCCTGCTTCTTTCTGAACAAAGATGGAAAAGTGGATGGGGAGGTGAATGGGAATATAGGAGTGGAGGGGGGTGGAATGGGAGGAGAGGAGGGAGGGTAAACTGTGGTCGGTATGTAAAATAAATAAAAAGTTTCAATCAATTAAAAAAACCAACAACAACAAAAAATAGATCAGAGCTTCTGCAGGCCTGATACTAAGTTCTTCCTTTCTCAGTGAAGATGGGAGTAACAATATGAAACACAAAATGATTCTGAAGTTGTTAACATATGGAATAAAATTTCTACTGGTAATGCATGAGGTTCTTGTATTGTCAGACCCTGCAAGTAAAGGCTCTGGTAATATTTTGCAACAAGTTGAGTATTTCTATAGTAGGAGCACAGCACGCTGCCTCTCTTGGTTTAATGTCTTCAGGACTGATCAGAGACAAAATGTCACACAGATATGCACTAGATGCGTGGATTTCTATGCTTTGGGGATAATAAGACTCTGAGTTAACGTCAAAGAATGGGAAATCAGTGGTTAGGACAGAGATTAATGGTGGAATGTAAAGGATGCTCAGTCTCCTTAACCAAATTTATCGCTTGGCCAAGGGCAAATTTGAACATCCATGGCCTCTTGTTTTCTCAAGAATGTAGTTATAATTTAAAATCTGTAAAACTCCCTGTGATTCAACAGAGTATCTTTTTTATTATAGACATTTTCAATATATATTTAATTTTTTCTCAAATTTTCCTATGAGATATTGCCATGGTTAATAAAGTATGATAAACAAGTATCTGAAACACTAATTTTTATATATTTAATTTCTAAGATAATATTTTCATTAAGTTTTGAGAATTTCCTACAGTGTATTTTGATTATATTCACCCCTCCATCCTCTCCAAGACTTACCCCTATCTCCTCACTCTTCTAAATTTATTTAATTTAATCTTTTAAATAACTTCCTGAGTCTAATTCCTACTGTCCATAGGTGTGAGACTATTCGCTGTAGGGTGCTGGAACTACTCAGGAGACATATCTTTGAAGAGAATGGCCTCTTCCTCTCCCAGAAGCCACTGTCACTAGTTCCTCAGTTACGGATGTGAGCCTCTTCTCACCCCATGCTAGAGGGATGACTAGCTTGATCTTTGTTATAATTTTACTGCTTCTTAAACATGAAAGCAATTCTGCAGGCTAATGAGATTCATTTGCTTGCTTCTTATTACATTAATAATTACATTCTTCCTTAGTATTTGATACTATAAGATATACAACATCCTCAGTGTTTTTCAATTGATTGTTTTGATTTTACAGTCATCATGTGAAGAATGCTGCTTCACATAAATACATAGTACAAAATGGTATTGTATGTTTACGGCCACCTGATCCCAAGTCTTCGTGAAGTAAATGTCAGAAGAGAAGGTATCTGTGTTCCTACTTCATTGAGCTCACAGTAGACAATTTCCTTTGTGTTTTGTTGTTACAGGAGAATTCTTCAGCAGGAACAGAAATGGCCTTGCCGTCACTTTGGGGAGTTCTGTAAGTTTGAGCCAATGACATGATCCCTTTGATTCTCAATACCACACACTTAGCAAGAAGTAATATATTGTACATAGCACAGCAGATCAGTGCATTTTGGGTTATAATCACTAGTTCTGCTCTCCAGAAATTTGCCCACACTCTCATGTTTGTGTTCCTTCTTCATCAGTGAAGAAGACAACAATCCATTTTCGAATGCTACTATTAGCCTAAGATAATTAATAAGAATTATTTAAATTAGATTCTAGTAATAATGCAGTACTTAAAGGGTGCTCCTTATTTCTGGATTTAATTACACATGCATTAGAGAATTTAAGTGTCATAGAATTACAATGGCTACTGACATAGAAAGATTTCAATTTAGTACAATCCTTTTAGTTTTCCTTTAGTCTGAATACATTGTATCTTCAAATATTTCTAATCAGCTTTCCAACTCTATATCATATCATGTTCTTCTCAACTCCTGCTCAGGCTCCTTTGACTTTTTCATGCTTAAAAGTTTTAGATTTTCATTGATTAGGGAGATGTTCTTGCATTACAAAATGGCTGTCAGTGGTCTTCAACTTGATCTGTGGAGTTAGGCAAACTACCTGGTTCTAATATGACAGAGTATGGGCCTTTTAAAATAATATTTAAACCATTGCCATTTTTAGTCATAAAGCTTGGAGGCTGCACTGCAATTCTTAGAGTGATCTTATTATTCTCTAACTTATCTGCTGCTTTAGACCTATTGGTTATGAGGAAGACCAAAGTTCTGAGCTAAACTGTTGGTCCCTGATCCATAGAAAATATATGTCACTTGATCATCAGATGACTGCTCAGGATATGTACAACTGTGACCCTGGTTTTTATAAGTGATGAACCTAAAATCAGGAATGAGTTTTTTTAAAACATAGTTGAGAGAATGAGAGTATAGTATGGTAGTGCATAAAAATGCCATATACTTTCTCCCTACCCTTGCTCCTGCTGCCCTCATGATCAGGTCTATCTTTCCTGAGAGTCACAGACTCCACCCAGAGCTGAAAACCAGATCTGGTCATCTATCTGAGCCAGCAGGCTTGTGACCCTTCTTGATAGCTGGCAGCTAGTTTGAACTCTGCCCAATCTGGGACCTCTGATAGACACATCTTCCAGAGCAGCCCTCAAATTGCCTAGGGGGCCCTTAGGTATGCTGAGTCAAAGTTCTCGGTAGCCAGTGCCCTAGAGACCTGTGCTCCCAAGTTTGAGTCATACACCCCGTTCTCCTGTTTTCTCCTCCATCTGTAACCAGGTTCCTCTGCTTCATCTAATTCACTGAATCATCATCAGGGCAACAAGGGTCTCTCAAGAGCATCTCTAATCTGACCTGAGTCTGGTACTGCCTCTGACATTTTGACCTTGGGAAAATGTCCCAACTCTTCTGAGCTCAATCTTGTCTTACAAAATAAGAATATTTATTACTGGTGTTATTCATAGAGTGAGTTGAATCCTTAAAAAGACTAAATCATTGGACTGTATAAAACACAAAATGTTTCAGTGGGTGGTAGCTGATCTTATCATCTCTATCTCTCTCCTCACAAGCTCATTCATATTCCTTCCTTTTAATTTTGTTGATATGATTGTTCTTATTATACCCCTCTTTCTGTTTCCAGATATTAAAGTACAGTTTAGAATGAGACAACTGTAGTTTTACTTAATGAAGTGTTTCTCACATGAACCATCTCAGTCAATGGAGGGTCAAGGCCAAAAGAAGGGGCTAACAGGGATACCTAAACTCACTACCTCTCAGATACTAAAAACAAGTCAGGACTGACTCACAGGTGCCAGAAGGATGCTAACCATGGTCATTCCAACTCCAAAGGCTCTGAGGGCATGGGGAAACAGAGAAGCTGAGGAATGGGCGAGGGCACCGGAAAGACTGGGGCAATGACCAAACCATCTTACAGATAGGAATCATGTTTAGTATCGGCTCTGTGCTCTTTAATCTGAGTTTAGGTGAAGTTTCAAAAAGCCCCAAATTCTTACCTGCTAGAGCCCTGACTGTGGAGAAAGAATTAAAGTTTCCACTTAATTCAGAACTATTTTTGCCCTGTTTCTCCTTAAATTCAACATATCAATTTAATAATCTGATTTATCTCATCAAAAAGTAAGGGAAGAGCCTTATTTTATGCTTTGTTTTGTATCTTTCATTGGATAGATGATCAAGTTAGGATTAAATGCCATGGCATGGGGCTTTTTCTAGCTATAAGACTCAATTGTGACATAACTCTTTTATACTGGAACAACTAACTATACATTAAATACAGGGATGCACTTTAACAACTGCTAGACATAACAGTAACCAGAAAATTGGTCTTTAGATTCATGGAGATAATTAGCTCATTGATCATGATCACCTATAACCAGTACACTTTCTCCACTTAAGCTAGTCTTTCTGGCTTTGAGTAAATGGTGAGGGATCCCATGGATCTGGAGTCACAGGCTTTCATGAATTACCTAGTATGGGTGCTGAGAACCACAATGCTTCAGCGCCATGATATAACTTTATATTAACTTGGAAAAATACAGTGTAGAATCAAAAACATGTTCTGTCGGGTCCAGTGAGGTGGTTCAGGGGATAAAAGCATTTGTCACACAAGACTGATGACCTCGATTCAATACCCATAAGATCCCATGAGAAAAACTGGATGCTGTGGTGCTGATCTATAATCTTAGTCCTTCTGTGGGGAGATGGAAGGCAGAGATAAGAGAATTGCCCTCAAAATCCATGGGCCAAGCAGCCTGGAGCACACAGACCAACAGGAGATTCTGCTTTGACAATGTGGAAAGAGAGAACTGACTCCAAAAACTTCGCTCTGATTTCCTCACATGAGAGAGCATAGTTGGGCACACAATCCCACTCATAGTTGTGGAGCTATTGGCAATCGTTAGTTGTTGGGAAGTGAAGGGTGGGTTTTCTCTAACAGTGTAACCCCTGATAAGTCAACCATGCTACAGTGGAAGACCCCACATTCAAGAATATTTGGGGCAGAACAAATTGGTCTTGAGGTTGCTGTTGTTTTTTGTTTGTTCTTGTTTTTGTTTTTTTTTTGATGACAAAGCTCAGTGAATATGAAAGAGGCTATGGGTCTGAGAAGAGCTAGGAGGGCGAATATGATCAAAACACGCAGTATGAACTAACACGGCACTGTACAGGAACTCTTAGAACTCTAATAAAATGAGAAACAAACCAACAGGAAAAAATCCATATAACAGATGAAGGAAGTGAACCACACAGCTAACAAGAGGGGCTGAGTCTCCAACACCTCGATGGCCTGGTGACAGTCTCACCTACAATGTTCTGGATAGAAATTCTGTGCAACAAAGGCTTCGAATGCCTGAAATGACCTATTGAAAATGCCTATGTGCGTGAAAGGGAGCTCTTTCCTTGAGGTATTTGAGAATAGAAAGGAGAGGGCATCTTCTTTCCTTGCCCATGTGAAGCACCCACACATCTAGGGGTCAGTAGGTCTGGCTGAAGAGCATTTCACTGAATTGGAAACCCTTTGGACAGGCTGTCAATAGAGGGTCTCAAATTCAGTGACTTTGGTGGTGTAGAAAATGAGGTAGCTCATGCATTTAATCGATGTAATATATATTGAAAAGGTTCCATTAAGAACAATTAACTACTGTCCATTATTTTCAGAAGAAGAAACTAAAGATCAGAAAAGGTTAGAAACTTTCTTAATATTATTAAATTTAATGTGGGAATTCTGTGCTAAGACTCAAAGTCCTTGCTTTGCTGGCCTGTGCATTTACATGAAGTTGCTGCATCTAAAAATGTTCCTTGTGAAAGAAAGATCAGATGGAATCAAACACAGACAACAAAACAAAACAGAAAATTTCAAGGTAGTTTCCATTGCACTGTCTGGGCTGGGTGGGAATCTAGTTATTTCTTTAAAAATAAATATACAACTTAAATATATACATAAACAAATGCTTGGTCAGAAGTTGGAAGACCAAGGCTCTGGAACCTGGCCTCCTGGTCCTGTAGATAGTGTTATCAGAGGCTTGGCAGGATCTCACTCCCATTGCTGTGGGTGGGAGGGTCTCAGGCTAGCAAAGAGGTGGGGAAATCCATCTCATTCTGACATGGCTGTTGGACACAACAGAGGACAAAGAGTTGATGATCGATAAATTCAGGGCATGGCTACCCTCACTAAAAGAAAAAACAGCACTGGGTGGTCTATCTGCACCCTATATCCCTCCCCTTATGTAGCAGTGATGACAAGATCATTATACTGAATGCAGTTCCATCCCAAACCTCATATTCTTCAAACACCAGCCATGAAAAATACTTCTCCTCTCTACTCTTGTCTTTAAATAATGACCAAAGGAACAGCTGTGATTTTTCTTCATCCTTACTCTGCCTCTGACAGTGCAGCAGGAAAAGTGTGCAGTGTTTCATTTCTTCCCTAAACTTGACAGCATACTTAATTCCAGAACAGCTTAATGTGTCAGTTCACAACATTTAGTTGTTATGGCTCTGAGAAATTACATTCAAGTGAGCAAAAGAAAAACACAACTCAAATTAAACCTGCCACTCCTCAAATTAATTATAATTTTATATATGATGTGCAATTAATTGTGCATATGATTTATGTATAAAGTTTATAAATGCATATCACTGAGATCATTTAGTGTTGCTAATATGTATCTAAGGCTGCCCATTTTAGATTGGCCTACGATTCTGGGAGCTCATTTGATTCTCTCTCTCAGCACCTATTAATTGCCAGTAGCTCTCCTTCGAGAGGTAAGTAATTTTAGTGACTAATTCCTGGAACTACCTGGGCGATTTAGAGTCGATTGCACGTCATTTATATGTACCAAAACTGATTGGTAAAGGATGTAGACTAAAATTTAATTTTTATAACCTCAAAAAATAAAGAGATACTCTCTTTTCCTATCAATGACAAATATTTGGTCATTCTAACTCTTGCGAATGGGAACCAGTAGCTAATAAAAGACTTGAAGATACTGTTCATCTGTGACAAGGTAGAAGTCCTGGAAAGAATAGGTGTTCTCAATGCACTGCCTAGTGGGAAACTCTACACCAGCATGACAATGACCTTATGCAAAATGGATCAAACGTATCCTGTGCCTGATCGCAAAACTACCAAAAGAGATGACCATCAGGTTAGGGAAGACTAGAGAGGTCTTGATTTCTGCCTCCTTAGACTGATATACTTCTCTTCCTTCCTTGTTGACCAAGTTTAAAACTCTTGTTTACTTCCAAGGTCTATTGTGTTCAGACTGAAAACTGAAAAGTTGGGATATTAGGTGTAGGGAAAAGGGGAGATGTTTAAGCCTATGCTCCATGAGCTCGCTGATGAAATGTTTTAATTCAGTCACCTGTGAAACTGATGTATCAGAAATTGTTTTCATGTCTTTGAACTAATTTTAGCATCATAATATAGAATATAGATAAAACAAGGCCATTTTATATAATCAACACTAAATGAACTCAGCAGATTATAGTAGTGTATATAACAACTAATTAAAAATTATAAGGCTATGAATAGAAGAGGAATGGGGTATGCAAGGAGCTGGAGGTAGGAAAGAGAAAGGTAGAATGATGTAAATATACTACTAACATATGAAATTCTCAAAAATACATTAAATTTTTTAAAAGAAGGGAGATAATTTTGAAGACCTACTTATCATTATTTAACTACCATCATCTATCATCTTCTATCATTTGTAATTTATTCATTCTTTTATAAGCATAGAAGCAAATTTACAGTGTGTGCTCAACAGTGTGTAGAAGTGGGAGCTGTTGGAACTGAGGTGAACACAGCTTTGCTGCCCTCTGTGGTCCCTCTGCTTTACTGCAATTAAATTATTCTGACGTAAATTTGTTTTTTACACATCCATACTAGTTTATGATATCTTCCAATTAATTACTCTCAGCACCCATTCTCTTGTCTCACTCCTCCTCTCATCAGTACCACCTCCTTCACACATGGATGTCCTCCTGCTTCACACATCAGGATGGCCTATGACTTTAGCCAGGACTGTCGGTGAGATCTTGGTTTGGAGTCATCCGTTGGAGCCTGGTGGTTTCGGCAGTGTGGACACAACCAGAGGCATGTCAGTCTCACCTGCTTGGCATAAGTAGTCATGATATCCTTCAGGGGAGGAAGGAAGTCTGTCCTCTCTTTGTTTCGGTATTCCGCAGTAATCCCCCAAAACATAGCAGAATATTGTCATATTGGGAGGGTAGAATATGAAAAAAATCAGAACATGATTTGAGTTCAGGCTTTCACAAGAAATATGGCCTTAGACAGCTTAATCATTTTCATTAGTCTGGAATTCTCCAGCCCAAATTAGGACAACAGTATACCACCCCTAGTGTTGAAACTTATACCTTGTGATGCAGTATAGGACAATTTAGCGCAGATTAAGAAATTTCAATTTTTTAATTTCATCATAATTTAAATACTACTTTGCATCAGACCATGTACCTGATGGAAGTTTTGGGTGGACCATCTTACTTAATCCTCATTAATGTTGAAGTGAGAAATTACAACTCACAATATTTAAGATGTTCAAATATTGGATAGTTTATATAGTACTGGAAAATCAGTACTATTTTATATTATAGTATATTATAAAATGATACATAATATAGAATCATTTAGCAACTGTCTTCCCAGACACATTCTTCTACTTTGAGGAAGCTAGCCTCAGCTACCTGACATTAATTCTTTTTTTAATATATATTTTTTTAAATTTCATTTTCCATTCCAACCACAGTTTTCCCTTCAACCCCTCCTCCCACCCCCTTTGCTTCCCTCCCAGCCCATCCCCATCCACTCCTCCAAACAGTTAAGGGCTCCCATGGGTTGTCAACAAAGTCTGGCATATTAATTTGGGGCAGGACCAACTTCCCCCACCCCCCTACCCCGCATTGTGGCTGAGCATGGCATGACAACTTAGGGAATGGGCTCCAAGAAGCTAGCCAGCTCATGCACCAGGGACAGATCCTGGTCCTACTGCCAGGGGCCCCTCAGATAGTCCAAGCTTCACCACTGTCTCCCACATATGGAGAGATATTAATTCTTGTAGTATATATTTTTGAGAAGTGAGAAAGTAAGAATAATTGTAGGAGGAGATACAGGGGAGAAAGAGAGATTGGATGAAAGAAGGGGAGGGTTGAATAACAAAAATCCCAGGTATTAGTTTATCTCTTAGATAACATCTCTTTTTGTACACTAAATTAAAAGTAACCTTTCTGCTTTTCTGAAACGAAGACTGCCTAACATCCAAAATCATTTGAAAGCCTCTGGCATTTTGCAAAATTCAAGGTGCTACTTTGTTGACTTTGCTTAAGTATTGTAAGTGGACTGGTACTGATGTTTTCTCCGCAGACACTATGAAGAATATAGAAGTTAGGCAGAGCACATAATGCCTCTAACCACCTCCAGTCAAGAGTCTTTTCACCATGGCCCTCACTTGACGGTCCACACACTCAGAGCTGTTGGTTCCATAACAATTGCCTTCCCTCTAGTGGTCAAAACACCGCATTCTTTCTCTCTGATTTTGTCAGACATGTGCCAGTTAATAGAACCCACTAATAAAAGTAAGCTACCTTGAGTTTAGTCATTTGTTTTATTGTTGTGATCACAATTTTACTTCTCATCCTTGACTGGTGACCTCTCAGACAACTCCCTGTGAGGACCAATGGGCTGTGGCATATTAAACTAGAGTAGGATTCCCCATGCTTCCTGTACTAACATAAAGTGACACAGCACAACACAGCACTTTACAGAGATTTTTCAAATAGAAAACAAAGTCATCTGCATGATGCATACAAAATAGTTCCTTACTTTGGTGGGAAATGTCAGCAAAAAAACATACCAATTATTAATCTAAGCACAAGCTCAGACTAAGAGGATCCTGACCAGACAGAAGCAGGAGAAACAAGAGAAATGATGAGGTCAAGAAGAGAGAAGCTAGAGTTCTTTACATATCTTGGAGATCAGTCCTCTGTCTGATGTGGGGTTGGTGAAGATCTTTTCCCATTCAGTAGGCTGCCTTTTTGTCTCATTGACTGTTTTCTTTGCTTTACAGAAGCTTCCCATTTATTTATTGTTGCTCTCAGTGTCTGTGCTACTGGTCTTAATATTTAGGAAGTGGTCCCCTGTGCCCACGCATTGAAGGATACTCCCACTTTCTCTTCTTTCAGGTTCAGTGTAGTTGGATTTATATTGATGTCTTTAATCCATTTGGGCTTGAGTTTTGTGAATGGGGATAGATATGGATCTATTTTCATTCTTCTACATGTTGACATCCAGTTATGCCAGCACCATTTGTTGAAGATTCATTCTTTTAGTGAGGTAACCCAGACCCAGAAAGACAAACAAGGTGTGTACTCACTCATAAGTGGATACTAGCTGTAAAGCAAAGGATATTGAGCCTAAAGTTTATGATCCTAGAGAAGTTAAGTAACAAGGTGAACCCTAACAAAAACAAAAATGGATCCATCTGGAAAGAAGAAATAGACAACACTGCCTGACAAAATTGGGAGCGTGGGGTGCAGGGGGGAGAAGGGAGAGCAGAAGGGGAAGAGGAGGGTAGAAGGTGAGGGGAGAGGAGAACTTGAGGGAGTGGGATAGACGAGATGGAGGAAGGACAGAGATGAGAGCAAGGAAAGAGATATTTGATTGAGGAGCCATTGTGGGGCTATCAAGAAATCTGGCACTAGAGAAATTTCCAGGAATCTACAAGGATGACCCAAGCTAAGACCTTAAGCAATAGAGGAGATGGGGCCCAAGCTGGCCTTGCCCTGTAGTCAGATTGATGAATATCTTAAATGTCACCATAGAACCTTCATCCAGCAACTGATGGAAACAAAGGCAGAGATCCGCAGTGGAGCACTGGGCTGAGCTCCCAAAGTCCAGTTGAAGAGTGGGAGGAGTGAGAATATGAGCAAAAAGGTCAAGACCATGATGGGGACACCCACTGAAACAGTTTACTTGAGCTAATGGGAGCTCATCAACTCCGGCTGGACAAGGTCTGAATATGGGTGACAGTTGTATGGCTGGGGCAGTGTCTGGGGCTACTGGAAGTGGCACCAGGACTTATCCCTACTGCTTGTACTGAATTTTAGGAAACCTATTCTCTTTGGATGAATACCTTGCTTAGCCTAGATATAATAGGGAGGGCCTTGGGCCTTCCACAAAGCAAAGTGCCTTATCCTCTCTGAGGAGTGGATGGGGATGGGAGACAGGTGGAGGGAATGGGGGAGAAGAGGGAAAGGAACCTGGGATTGGTATGTAAAATAAAAGATAGTTTGTTTCCTTTTTAAAAATAAGATAAAATAAATTTATAAAAAAAGAAGAGAGAAGCTATTTGATCAATTGTATGACAGAAAGAACAGTCAGGGTACAGTAACAAACACCTGCCATGCAACAGAGGCTTCTAAGGAAGGAAGTGTAAGCACACAGAAGCTCAGACGTTGCGAACTGTGAGGCACCATGAGTCCCATCTATGGGAAGTGTGGCAAAGGTAAATTGTGGCACCACTAAACTAATGGGGACACAGACAATAAAGATGTGCATAAGCAAGACTTGCTTCACTAACTTAGACACTTTTCCTGCAGTTTAGATGAGTGCTCCTGTCACAGTCTGAGGCTGAAGATCTCTTGGAGAGGAGAAGGCAGGAAAACTCTGATATCCAGTCTTTGCTTTAGTCATCTGAAGCGTGGAAGGAGGGAGAGATGGGGTAGGGAACACAAGAAGGTACTGAACCTTGGCCAGGGGCACATTACTTCTAATATCTACTTAGTCAAATTTAGACACATGACCTGATGGCTGTAGAGGAGTCCAAATACTTTAATGACGGGTCTTGTTCCCTTAATCATAGTCACAGAGACCCCAAACTCTAAAATAAAATCGGAAATATTTTATGCCATTCATAAGCCCAGTGAACCATATCTTTGTAATTCTTAAGCAGTAAAAGTCAGACTAGAAATGACAAAAATATTAAATTGTACCATATTTTCCAGAATTTAGACTCCTTTACCCTAAATAGCATTTAGTTCAGAATAAATACCTTAGGCTTAGAGAAACATTTTGTCAGAAACAAAATACAGAGTTATGTAACCCAGTAAAGATGGATACATCTACAAAACAATTCCGGCACCTAAAGCTCAGGAACAGTGTGGAATTGGGGGTGGGAAAATTTTAAAAGCCTAAGGATTGTGGGGTTTTCTGTAAGAGTCTCTCTTCCAGTGATGTCAGAAGTCACACCCATGAAGTCTCCCTGACATGACTAAACATTAACTGAACAAGGTAAACCAGTACAGACTCCAGAGAGGACCGGCCAAGCTCATGAGACCCCTGCTCTACACAAAGAACTCCTTCTCCCTTGGAGGTTCACTGACCCATTCAACTTCCAGCCATTTTTCATGTAGAGGTCAGCAGGAGCACAGAGCCCCATCTGAAGTATAATGAATAAGCTGGATGTTGTGCTCTCTCCCCTGACCAGGGATAGCATGGAACTTGGACTACATACTAATTCCTATGGATAAATCCTCCTCAGTTGTATATTATATGCTTTTTAGTAGAAGGCTTAGTCCGCTTAAGTCACCTGTATATGTTCCAATCTCTTCATAATAATGTAAAGAAACTTGAAGAAACTTTGGTTCTCATGGGAACCAAAAACTGTGTACAAAGTCTTAGTATGAAGTTTGGAAAGAATAATACAAGAAAATAATACAGTCTCCTTTGTCCTACCATTGTATCCTAGATAAAGGTTAATGCGTCATGTTAGTAGCCTACTGTAGTTCATTTTTCACACTTTATTTCTTGCTCCTCATCTTTCAGCAATGCATCTAAATGCAGCTGTTTAGCAAAGATAACATTTCGGTGCTGATGCAGAGAGGCCTGATTGGACTATCGGAGGAGCCAATGAATCCAGCAGGAGAATCTGTCAGAAGTCTGATAAAAGAGTGCTTTGGGAGGGTATCTCACGAGAGACAGACTGAAGAAAGAGGATGAGAAATGTAACACTGTCAAGACTTAAGTGATTTCAATAAAGCAAATGACTAAGAAAAGAAAAAAAGCAAGATTCAGATTTAAAATGAGACTATTGAGCTATTCTAGCCAAGAAAATGTTTCGGGAATGGCTATAGGAAAGGGTGGGCATTGACATTGATTGAAAATAATTGGCAAATGGGAAACAGCTGCTACTCTTATACATGGAATACCTAATTAAAGAGCAATTAACTACTACCAAATTTGGAACTGTCCTGAATTGCAAAAGCACTATGCTGGGTGGAAGAAAATAATCTCAAAGAATTACAACCTAACTAGTACTGTGATGTCACAAAGTTGAAAATATCAGGAATAGTAGTGACTTCTGTTATAGGGCTCATCTCTGGGTGTGTCACTGAACAACAGTAAATGGGGTTTAACTTGCAGTTATGTCCATTTGTAGTCCATTTTATAGTGTGCTAATCAAGAAAAAAACAGAAAGAGATAAAAGACTGAGAAGAAAACAGGTACAACACTAATGGCCTTGTTTCACGGCAGGGAAACAGATGTCTGGAGAATGTCACATGTCTACAGATGTCCACTCTCACTATCTGCACACCAGTGAGTGACTGGTGTGCAATCATGACAGAGACCACAAAGGAGAGAGGAAGAACGAGACTCAGAGAAGGGAGCTCTTTGGATGTTTAGTACATTGTTCAGATATATGGGTGTAAAAGAAAAATTTTTACACAGTCTTTGTAACCATGTTTAATTTGCTAAGTGTCTCAGTGCCTCAGCATCATGAAACAATTGTGAAATTGTAGGGTTTCTGGTAGCTGTGTGTCTTTTCAAGATTCTTTTGGCCTTTATGTCATCACAAACATGAACTAAATAAGTTTATTAAAAGCCTTTGGAAGAACTGATACATGATAATTTCTACACCTATAAAAAAATAAAAGTCTATCCGGAGTTCAACACAGCAGCCTTAGCCCATCATACAAATAATCTTTATTTTAAAAATACAGTATTATTTTGGGGTTATCCCTAAGAAGACCTTAAGCAGATGGGAAAACAACCCAAGACATGAGAGAATCAAGCATTTTGTCTTCCCAGATAGTTGGAACGCAACTCTGGTCAAAACTAACTAAAGAACCCCTGTTTGAGGAACTTGGCATCTGGGTGATGAGTGTCAACAAGAGGATGAAGACAGACACTTGTCTGAAAGATGCTCCTGTTGGGAAGGACACTGATTTGTCTTAACTGTGCAATAAATGACTTTACATGTGATGGTATCTATGAGTGGACATTGGATTAATAGTTCCAAAGGGTTACAAAGTAATACATTACTTTTTAAAGGATGGACTATGAGTTTCACTTGAAAGTGTAATGTGTAAAGGCAGATTTACAGAAATCAATTTTCAATAGTCAACCTGTTTTGTCATTGTTTTGACAACTACTCTGTAAGAGTCATACGAACAGAGTTTGCTATTAGAACAAATCTCCTAGGAATCTCAGAAGGAATGCCCTTGAAGTCTCACCAACATGATTCTCTAAGCACGAGCTGAATAAAGAAAACAATTATTGACATTATTATTATCACTGATAGGGGAAAGCTCACAAGGCCTCAACCATACACAAAGAACTCCAGACAACAAAGGAATAATGAACGCAGGAAAATTAACCTTCTCCAAGGAAGAACACAGCAATTGAATAGCCAACATCGATCGGTCATCCTGAAAGCATACATACAAGTAATATTATACAGGCTTAACAGATTGTATTTAGGAACATATATATGTATGTGCATATAGATATATGCATGTAACAACAATTAATGTAAAAAGAAGCCATGGATTTGAAAGAGAGAAAGGGGGTATATAGGAGGGCTAGAGGGTGGAAAGGGAAGATGGAAATGATGTAACTATAGTATAATCTCCAAATAATAGAAATAATTTTTCAAAAGTGGGATGACTGGTGAACTCTGAGAATTGGAGAATCACTGCCCTCAATTTAGAAGCATTGTGAACCTACCATGCTCTTGTGGAGAGTTTCACAGTCGTGCCGACAGCCCTGGTTAAACCTGTTATATCTCAAACAAAACAAAAACATAAATATGAGAAGGGGGCTTGTTGGGAAGGGAGAAGATTTATATGAGAGGAACACAAAAGAGACAAGAGTAATCAGAGTGCCTTGCATACATGTATGAAAATGTCAGGCATAAATTTAACAACTAACAAAAGAATGAAGAAAAAAATCTATCCAGTATAATAAAAATCAATAAGCTGCAAAACTATATCATCTCCCTCATTGTCATATGAATAAATGTGTCACTCAACAAAGCTATTTCTTTCCATTCAGTTTTGCATTTCTAAATGAGTGCTTTTACTTCCTTTGGCTATGGAACCTGCACTATTCCATCTGATATATTCATTACCTCCTTTATACCTTTCTGAGAGAGAGAAGAGAGAGAGGTAACAGAGATTTCTTTGCTTTATTTAGCTCCCCTCTTTGTGCAATAGTGGAAATTTTATTCCACACTAAAGAAATATTATTTAAAACAAAACTTGTTTTCAATAGAAGCTCAGAAGTCACAGAGAACTACATATTCTATAATAATAATTCAAATCCTTCCATGTCCAGAGAGCAGACGGAAGATGCTCCTCTGGATCTGCTTGGTTTTGATGCTGTAAATGATGGGGTTCATAAATGGAGGAAAGAGAAAGTAGACATAGCTCATGGTTATATGCACCACATGTGGGGCATGATTTCCAAACCTGTGGATGAAGGTCAGACCGATCACAGTAATGTAAAAGACCAGGACACAGCTAATGTGGGAGATACAGGTGTTGAGAGCCTTTGCTCTGTCCTCTGCAGATGTTATGCCCATAACGGTCTTCAGAATGAGGACATAAGAAAAGACAATGATCAGTGCATCGAGAAAGAAAGTCAAGGCAACCAAAACAACTGGGTACACGTGGTTAAAGGTAATGTCAGCACATGCAAGCTTCATGACATCTTGGTGGAGGCAGAAGGCATGAGAAAGAACATGGGAACGGCAGTATGGGAACCAAAAGAGAGGCAGGATTGGGGGCACAAGAGATAAAAAGCCCCTCAGCACTACCCCAAGTCCCATCTTTATAACCGTGGAATTAGTAAGAATAGCGTTGTAATGCAGAGGTGTGCAGATGGCAACAAAGCGGTCATAAGACATGGCAAGCAAGATCCCTGACTCCACAATGGAAAGGGAGTGAATGGTGTAGGCCTGTAAGAAGCAGGCCCCATGTCCTATCTCTCTCTGACTCACCCATAAGACTGCCATTACAGTCGGCATTGTAGTCAGCGTAACTGTGAGGTCTGTGCCTGCCAGCATGGCAAGAAAATAATACATGGGTTCATGGAGGTTGAGGTCATCCTTGATGAGGTAGAGGAGTGTGCCATTGCCCAGAATTACAGAGATATAGATGGCAAAAAAGGGGATGGAGATCCAGGGATGAGCTGCTTCCAGTCCTGGGAAGCCAGTCAGCAGAAACGAGGCAGCACTGATATTGGGCCACATAGTGTGTGCACTATGCAACTCAAAGAACAGCTTCTTTTCTCTCGTGATTGTCTTTCCTTCCCTCTGCATGCAAATGTTTCATGGCAGCCTCAATTACAGTATTCACAACCAGCAATAAATGCATGATATGTATTAAACCACGTCTTTTATAGTATCATGCACTGTCAGGTGTATATATAAAATGTTTCAGTGGTTACAAAGCAAAGATGACCAATATATCCTTATAGATACTAATTTTCCCTAGGTCGAAAGATGTTTGCAAAAGCAATTTTTTACTATATTTAAATTTGAATTTCATTTTATATTTCAGAATTACAAAAAGGACATGGTTTGGTAAAAAACATTTCTTACTTGGTTTTGTAATTAAATTGTAATATTTTCTCAAATTCTTCCCAAAGCCATGAGCCCTTTATGGAAATAAAGGGACATGACCAGATAATGCTAAATGTATTCTAAAATAATTTAGCATTTTTCTAAAGTCCATCCATGATCCTCTCACTAGAAGGTTCACATCTATCGTGACGTTCTTGACAAAATTAAAAATCTGTCACCCCAAGAGAACTGTGCCCTACTCTAGATGGAAATTTGCCTATTCTTCTGACTGCATCTCATAGATGTAGGAGAGGAGTCATCGCTTGTTTTTATCCCTGGCACTCACCAACCCCATAGTCTTGTTGTTGGGTAGGTAGCTGGTCCTCCCCAGTTCAGACAGGTTCTTCTGAGAGTCTGTTGCAGAACAAGGCTAGAAAGACACACATGATGAAATCACCTCCCCAGAGTCTTTCCTTTCAATATGCTCAGGGGACCTGGAAATCTTTCCTCTTCTCTGGGCCACCTCATTAATGTCCTTTGGTGTTTCAGACATATCCCTCAGTGTATATGAAGAAACAAGAAAACACAGAAATCTTCTGACATAGATGATGTACCCAAGAACCTTAGAATCAGGATCTCATAAATACAAACATGTCCTTCCTACCTCCTTTTTCAATGGCCAAAAGGAAACTAGTTGCTCTTAGGACATGGCCTTCTGTTGATCATATTGCTTATAACCCCAATTGATTTTGTCTTCCCTGCTCTCTAGGGAAAATCAATTCTGATCCCACAAGAAATTCACTGGCTATTCCAACTCCAAGTGAACTGTGAAAGCTATGTGGCTCACATTTTTCTTAATATCAATTGGTTTATATTTACATATTTGTCCATTTTGGGTCAGATTCAGAGCAATGGAATTGCTCTTTTTATTTGCAAGACTTACACCTTCATAATGTAGTAGAAAAATTTGAATTTACATAGAAGTATCATTGCTGCGTTTATGTAGTATGCTAGAAAGAATATATGGAAAACATCTCTGGAATCAAAAAAATACTCTGGAAAAGAGAGAATAATTTGAATGATGAGAAATTAGAAATATGGACAACATTGTCTCAATTCAGAAAGAGAGATCTGCCTGATACAGAACAAGATAAAATGTGATGAATTTAAACAAATAAATCCATACTGGCTATATTAAGAAATTGTGTTATTAAAAAAAGAATGAGATAAAGCAGATTCTGACCACACATCTTATAAAATGAAGTTTTGACATTACAGAGACTGTAAAATAAGGATTAGCATGTATATTTGCAATCATATGATTATAATTTAAAGTCATCTTGAATGTAGTAAAAGGGGAAGAATATCAAGATACATTAAAACATGGGATAAATTGTTTTGACCAGATTATGACTAATTGTAATCAGTGTGGCATGGATGGGCAAGCGTGGATTCCATGACTTAGAGAGATCAGAAGTGGGTGATGAAAGATGAATAGAAAATCACAGTAGAGAGAAGATCTTCGCAGGCTATATCTGTGTACTTTACTAAATATTCAGGAGTTGAACCCATCTGTGAACAGCACCCCATCCTGAAGTGGAATATGACACGGTGCAGCCTTTCTATCAGCTCCTACGCCTCTGCTGACCTGTGCCATACCCAGGCCAGCCATCTGCCTACAGAGCAGAAGAATGGATGACTTTCACCCTTCTTTCTAGCAACCATCAATGGAATAACACAAAAGTTTGCTAGTTTTAGTCTTTGCAACATGGTTTCAACATTGTGTTTTTAAGGTTCATTGATACTGTAGTACAGATGACAGATGTGGAGTTTTTAGCAAGGGGAGCCTAGATACCTCAAAGTATCAGTTTTTCTGTTGGTAGATATTTGAGCAGTTTATGGCTTGGTGATATGCTGATGTAAGCATCCAGTGTGTGTTTTTGATAAGCACATAATTGATATTCTTTTTGCTAAAAGGGGTGGCAGGATATGCTCAGAATGTAGATGCCGCTGAACTGATTTTTAAAGTGTTCTATTTTTACACCCTCAGTGGTGAGAGTGTAATCTTTCCATCCTCACCAACACTTTATGTTATTGCCATGTTCACACATCACCCCCATCCACACTGATAAATGCATTTATTAATATGACTTCTAGACAATGGTCTGACTAGTACAGCAATGGTTGTATACCAATGGAAGATCCAATAATGCAGTGACTTTTTAGTCCATGGGGTTGGATGTGTCAGCTGGTCTTCAGTATATGTCAGAACCCTGAAGAAGTAGGCTCTCATGCCAGTGAAGGAATGAGTTCACCAGCCAGAACAAATGTAAACAGGAAAAGAGAGCAAGCTTCCTTGTCCGTTATATAGGCTACCAGCAAAAGATGTGGCCCAGATTAAAGGTGAGTCTTCCCACCTCAGAAGATCTGGATAAAGGGTGGACCATCCCATTTCAAATGGTTTAAATAAGAAGAAAATTCCTCACAGACATACCCAGATGCTTAGAATTTAGCTAATTCCAGATGTAGTCAAGTTGACAGCCAAGAACAGCCATCAAGAGCCTACCCCTTGTCAACTTGACACACACTCATATCTCCTTATGTTATGATTAGTATTCAAATGAAAATAATAACCAGATCATAACTATGTCCATTGTGATATAACTATCCTTTGAACAGCTGTAAATGCATTATAATTTTTAGAGTAGGTGACACTGTACCCTGGCAGGCATTCTTTTATTATCCCATACATACTTAATGTGATAATCATTGATATTCTCTTAATTGATGCTACACTATATGATAAAGAAATCTAGTTAAAGAAAACACAAGCATATTTATAAGCACGTTCTTAACAAAATATGACAGAAGCACTCATGTCAATTAAAATCCATATTTCCCATTTGTGCTACCTGGATCCCCACCAAGCGCTTCAGCAGGTCTTGGCACTTTTCCTGGAGGAGTGACCTGTGCCTTCATTCCAGATGAGTCTGTGCCGCTTATCATCCTATGTGGATTAGGCTGTTATAGTTTCCCATTCACTTTAATCACAAGACATGGGAGCAATAAAAATTGCCCTGAAGGCTACCCTACGCTCCAGATGCAATCCTTCTCATCTCCATTGTGGAGAACCAGTCCAGTGTCCCCTTGGTCATCTGGATCAATCACCCTCCTAGCGCTGTTGTGCCTTATTTGCCTGTAGGCCTGGGGACATCAAGAACCTGAAGTGGTCAGGGGGAAGTGTGACATTCAAATTCAATAGCATGTTTGTTGTATACCTCGCCAGGAGTGTTTCCCATTCTGGAACCAAAACTCCTAGACCATCAGAATTTAAGGCTGCTAGAATAGGAAGCAAAAATTTTCTTAGTCATTCAGTGAGATGACAGTGAATGGAACTATTCCCTTGGTTCTTTCCTTGATCCTTGGACCATGAATCCTGGTTATAGGAGAAACTATACCATATATTGGATGCTGATTCAAAGCATATACTGCCTCCTGGAGAAATGTGCCCCAGCCATCCAGGCTGCTGCCACTAATTGGAGCTGCAACTGTGTCTTCAAAAAGCCATTCTATCTTTCTGTCAAGCCAGCTACTTCAGGATGATGGGGAAATGGTAAGACCAGTGGATTCTATGATTGTGGGCCCACTGCCACACTTCCCTGGCTGTGAAGTGAATTCTTGGTCAGAAGCAATACTGTATGGGAAACCATGATGGTGGACAAGGCACTCTATAAGTCCATGTATGATGGGTTTGTCAGAAGCACTCTGTGCAAGAAAGGCAAATTCATAACCAGAGTAAGCATCTGCTCCAGAAAGGACAAAGCATTGTCCTCTCCATGGAGGAAGCAGTGCAACGTAGTCAGCATGCTACTAGGTCAATGACTGGTCACCCAGGGAATGGTGGTATACCTGGGGTTCTCTGTTGGTCTGTGCTGTTGGCAGATATGGCACTCAGTAGCAGCTGTAGTCAGGTCAGCTTTGCTGAGTGGAAGTCCATGTTATCGAAACCATGCATAATCCCCATCTCTGCTACCATGGCCATTTTGTTCATGAGCCATGTGGGCAATGATAGGGATGAGTGCAGGAAGAGACTGACTGTCCACAGAACAAGGACTTGCTTGGGACCAACCATGGATATAAAACTTCCATTTGATAAAGGATTTATGCTCTGCACTTTATGTTTTATGATTTGGTGGATTAGATGACATACAGCTCATGAAGGACAGGTCAGGTAGCATGGTAACTTGGTGGCCCAATGCCACAATTCCGTTTCTACTAAGGCCTAATAGCAGGCCAACAACTATCTCTCAAAGGTAAAACAGTTATCTACAGTGATTGTGTTCCCTTGCTCTAAAACTCCAAAGGTCTCTTTTGTGATTCAACTATAGATGCCCTGCCAAAGACTCCAAAGAGCATCTCTATCTGCCACTGATACCTCAAGTGCCATTGAGTCTACTGGATATGTGGTCCAAGCGGTATAACTACCTGCAGAGGAACCTGGGCCTGTTAAAAAGACTTCTGTTTCAGGCCCAAATCAAAGATAGCAGCTCTCCGACTTACTTGGTCTATGGGCCAGAGTAACACATCCAAGCAAGGAATGTGCTGTCGCCGGAATCCTAATAGGCTCACTGAACGTTGCACTTCTTTCTTGGTGGTAGGAAGGGCAAGGGGTAATATCTTAACCTTGATATTAGAAGAAATATCTCTGCTTGCCCCAATCCTCTGGTGTAAGAATTTCATTGAGATAGAAGCCCCTTGAGTTGGTGAGCAATGCAGGTGGGAGGCAGATTGGGAGTGATTATAATAATCAGAATTCATATTACAACTGTATGAAATTGTTAAGAACAAGCTCAATAAAAGTGAAATTAAGAACAACATTAAATTTTGATCATTGTTTAATACAAGATTTATAGTACATCTCTATAAGCATACATTCCTGTGAATCCCATTTGGAGGAAACCAGTGATCTTTGCATGTATTATAGAATAATAATGTCCAGTCGTCAGCTTATCTGTGAAAGGCAGGGGGTAAACTTAAATGGGGGTGTGAGTGTGAAAAGTCTTTGAAAATGGCTTTTCAATTCTGAATGTCAACAAGGACATTTTTGTTGTTATTTTGAGACAGAGTCTCTCTGTGTGGTCTCTTCTAGGTTGGCCAATAATTTGTTATCTATCCCAAACTGGTCCTAAAGTCATGATCCTACTTCACCAGCCAATAAGTGCTGGGATTCTGTGATGTTCCGGAATGGTCAGCTACATAGGATATGAACATACTGCCGCTGCTAATATCAGGATGTTCTGGCTCGAGTCTTCTTTGATCAAAGGCATTCTTTCCATCCTTAGACTATGGTCAATATCTAGCTTCCAACTCTTCTCCCACATTGGATCGCCTAAGCTGTAGGGATACTGTGCTCAGTGTTACGATCTCCTGGGGCTAGGAACTCACATTTGCTAACTGAGGAGGAATTTTAAAGGTCTGGCCATTTTAACCCCGTGTGTTGTAGTGGTGCGGGAGAATGGTCTGTATTCTGTCAATTATATTTTAAACAAATGCTGATTGGTCAGTAGCCAGGCAGGAAGTATAGGTGGGACAACCAGACAGGAAGTAGAGGCAGGTCAATTTGAACAGGAAAATTCTGGGAAGAAGGAAGCCCATTTCTTGGAAGTCCTGGCCCAAGCACAAGATGTGACTACCTCACTAAAAAAGGTACGGAGCCATGTGGCTAACATATACTAGAATAATGGGCTAATATATTATAAGAGTTAATAAGAAGCCTATGCTCATGGGCCAATCAGTTTACAACTAATGTAGACCTCTGTGTGATTTATTTGGGACTTAACAACTGCGGGAAATGGGCAGGACAGAAAACTCAGTGAACATTGTAATGTCTGATTGGGTAATACTTATACATACCTCCAAGGCTTTGGCAGCCTATATCTCAGTTCCATTTCTTCTTCTTATCAATCCACTACTTTTGCACTATAGTACACATTTTTTAATAAACACAATTTGGCTAAAACTGTCTTATTTGCATATACTTCTAAAGAAATCATCCTGTAACAGGAATATAATGTGTCAGATGGCTTGGTCATCTGTGAATGTGTAAGTTTGGTATCATAACAATAGTACAAAATATCTCCATAGGGTATTATAACAAGGTGACTCTTATTTCAGCAAAACTGATCCCTTGTTCTCCTTTAATATGAATGTATTTCCCATTTCAGAGGCAAGGATTTGGATTTCTTAAAGACAAAAGGAAATAGGCTTTCCAAAAGCTTTCCCCCAGTCTAGATTCCTAACTGTTCTGTTTGTGCTTCTGCATCATAATAGAAATAAATCATCCACCTATCAATAGGAAGCAAATCAATGCTAGAACACAGAGAGAAATGTGAGAGACTTCTAATAAATTATCATACCTCCAAGGTCCAGCATGTACACAAGGGAGGAAAAGACAGCAGGAAGGAGCTAGATGGAAGGGTGGGAGGGCAGTGGAGGAGAGTCAATGAGCCCTCAAATTACAAATGCTCCCTGAGGAGGTGTTTCTAAAATAAATATCCCTAGTAGACAGGCTTTTGTGTGGTCTCTGAAATAAACAGAAACTCACAAGTTGTGACCAAATGTTTCTCAAAGCTAAATAGCTGAAGTTCTGACAATGTCACCAAAGAATGGACAAGGTAAAAATCTCAGGTCAGTGAGGGTACGTAAGAAACTTTCTCTCTGAGGTCTTACTGCAAACACCAGAGCATGAGGAAATTGCTTCTCTGTTCGAGAAAAACAATAGTAGTACCTGCCAAGGATCTATGAGAAATGGTAGCATTCTAAAAATATTCCAATACCTTTACACTGGGAATGACAAGGTTTCTAGAAAGAATGTACCAGTCAGTCTATGTGGTTTAGTGATATGATAAAATGCTTAAAGCCAGAGATGTAAGATGATATTGGAAACAGTTTGCATGTATAGGGAAGCTAATTCATCAATGATTCTTAAGCAAGGCACAAACTGTATTCTGGGTACTAGGTTATTTATACAATATTTAGAGTGTTCTGGAAAGCCAAAACAGGTTTGAGCTGTTCAAAAAAAACAGGGAAAAGGGACAGAAGCTCGGAGATTTCCTATGGTGGAAAGGATGAAATGCTTGTGACAGAGGAGAGAGCTCCAGGACCAAAGGGAGGCAAGCAGACTAAAGGAAGGCTGAAGTGCATGCGAAATGTCTGTCCGTGCCTGAGATGTCTCTAGGGCTCTGTGGGGACGCCTCGTTTACATGGAAAAGTTTGAAGCTTCTCATCAATGAAACAATCCCACTCTGAAGCAAAGACCTTGGAAAAGGGTGAGTGACTGGGGCTTGAGGAAAAATCTTGGATTTATTCACAACTCCTCCACCCCGTCCAGATCTCACAGATAAGCCCATATACCACAGAGACAGCTCTGAGGAAAGTGAGTGGAAGAGCTCAGTGCTTGAGTCGACTGAGAAAGGCCCAAGCTGGCTCCTACAGCTAAAGAGCCCACCTACGTCTCAAGCCTCATGATCCACGTGGATAAAAAGGACTCTGGATATTGGATTAGTAAGTCTCCTCCCTTCATCACTATTATAAACCTGTTATGTGATAGACACAGACCTGTGTATGTCTCCTACAAAATGAGGTGAGTGTATGTGGTATTACAGTTGGTTGAGAGAGGTGAAAACTAGAATTCTTTATTCCCTGCATTTATGTCTTTGCATTATCTTCCCTTCTCCATTCTGTCTCTTATTTCTTTTCTATTTTCCCTTGTTTGTTCTTCTATTGGATGCTTGTGTAGTAAAAAGTTCTATTGTATTATACCCAATTGTATTATGGTAAACTTGAAGTTTGCAAAATAATTTAAATATTTCAATGCAAAAAACCCTTATTGTAGAGAATAGATCCAATAACTAATAACGTCTGTACAAGTGTCCCAAGGTGATATCCAATCACAATAATCTGGAATCAAGAACATAGAAGTTTTCTTCACCACTCTTGCATCTTTAGCCCTCCATGTACTTCTGAGTCTTTCCTTCGCAGGAAGTGGATGCTTCTGTCTCTTACATGTTGGAAGGCCCTGTCTCCCCCGACTTCACCCAGCCCAAACCTCACAGGATTGATGTTATGTTCAGCAATATCGGAATTTCCCACCCACCTCTTCCCAATTCACCATGCCAGCTGGACACATTATCTTCTGCTCAAATGAAGGAAAGTGTAGCATATTTTTCTTAAATTCAATCCTTCCCGAGTTGTCTTATTTTCCCCATCACTTCATAAGAAAATAGGATCACTTGACAAATCTTATGATAAATGCAACAGATGTATGTTTACTGTAATTTTTGTAATAACAAAATTTTAAAGCACTCTCTTTACCAGTTCTGTCTTTTTTGTGCATAGTGTCAAAAGCATGGTGAAGACAAAAATTATTAGCACCCTTTATAAATGACAACCCAAAGTCTCGAGTGGCTCCCCAAGTTCACTACTGTTAAGAAACAGCAGTAGTAGATCAGCAACAAAGCTGTGAAGAGTGCAGCTCAGTGATCTTGGTGTTACGAATGTGAGTTATGTGAGTGATGTCTAAAAGCGCACTAAGATATGGTTTGTGCAGCAAGTGAGATGCACAGTCCACACGCGATGCAAGAGAAGGTGGCCACATTCCTCTGGCTGGTGCCAGAAGATGACTGCTTGCTTCCAATGATACCTTAGAGCTCCGAATCATAAAGCCTTCTCAATTTATTTGAATCCCATCAGACTCTTTAGTTATTAAAGCATAATCCATGTGACCAGCTCTAAATATCAATTTCTAATCATTTTCTCCGAATATCTGATATGTAAGAGTCATTTTTCTAGAGTTTTTACCAAATAGTGCCTTCAAGTGACTATAATAGACTTATTTTTATTGTTTATTTTTATATGTATATTATAAAACTCTGAAATTTTCTAAATAAATTATGAAAAACTAGAGTATTACACCAGCCAATAACATGGAGGCTCATTTATTTTGGAGAGACACACATACAAGTCAGTCTTATGTCATTTTTCAACCTCCCAAAAATCCCTAGACTTTTATCATGTGTCAATTACTTAAAGACAAATTGGATTTATCCATCCCTAAAATTAAGCATTTTATATTGCTTATTTAGCATTTTCTTTATATTATTGTGCAATCAGATATCTACACCTGGTCTTCAAACAACATTTAGATGCTTTCTGACATTCTATGTCTCATTTACTCTGGGAAATCTTTGGATCTATTCTAAATACCAGCATTCAGGATGAGGAGTACCATGGCAAAAGCCCTGTAAGTATCAATACTGTTAAAGCACTTCTCAACTAACTCAACTGTAGTGATTTCTTTCTTTGTTTTGTTTAGAGTATAGGATTTACCAAGATTTCATCTCTAATGTACACCCCAAAAATCCTACATATGGTGAGCTCTGAATAAAGTAGAGTTGCTCTTGATATATCCTGTTTCCCTATACCTAGAAAGCTCCCAGGAATGAATGAATTACCATTGCTGTTGAAAAGAAGGACCCTTAAACATCCACACAGCATGTAGCATCCTCAAGGGGCAAGCCATAAAGAACTGGATTCGGACACCTTACCTGACAGAGATCTTTTCCTCTACAATGCCCACAATGTGGCTCAACACCTCCTCCTCCCCATTCCTGCTCACTGGCTTCCCAGATCTGGAAAAGACCCATCACCTGATCTCTCTCCCACTGCTGATGGCCTATATCTCCATACTGCTTGGCAATGGCACCCTTCTTTTTCTCATTAAGGATGACCACAGCCTCCATGAGCCCATGTACTATTTCTTAGGTATGCTGGCAGCTACAGATCTTGGAGTAACATTGACCACCATGCCCACAGTGCTGGGTGTACTGTGGTTAAATCACAGGGAGATTGGCCATGCGGCCTGCTTCTCTCAGGCCTACTTTATCCACACTCTCTCTATTGTGGAGTCAGGGGTCTTGCTTGCCATGGCCTATGACCGTTTCATTGCCATTTGCAACCCATTAAGATACACCACCATCCTTACTGACACTAGGGTAATACAGATTGGAGTGGGTGTATTTATTAGGGCTAGTCTATCAATCATGCCAATAATCATTCGCCTGCATTGGTTTCCCTATTGTCGATCCCATGTACTCTCTCATGCTTTCTGTCTACACCAAGATGTCATCAAGCTAGCTTGTGCTGATATCACATTCAATCGTCTCTATCCAGTTGTGGTTGTATTTGCAATGGTCCTGCTAGATTTCCTGATCATCTTTTTCTCCTACGTTTTAATTCTCAAGACTGTCATGGGCATTTCCTCCACAGAAGAGAGGGCCAAGGCCCTCAACACATGTGTCTCCCATATCTGTTGCATCCTGGTCTTCTATGTCACTGTGGTTGGTCTGACCTTTATTCACAGGTTTGGAAAACATGTGCCTCATGTGGTTCACATCACAATGAGCTACATCTACTTCCTTTTTCCCCCTTTTATGAACCCTGTCATCTATAGCATTAAGACCAGACAGATTCAGAGTGGTTTACTTCGCTTATTCTCCCTGCCTTGTTCTAGAACACGACTCTGACTAACAGATCTTGGAATGTGGAAATAGTGACAACATTGCAGGTGTAAGCACCCACGCAAAATATTTTAGTAGAAATCTACTAAGCTCTCTGTTATTTGATTGCTATTTATTGCTGATTTGATATGATGCATTCACAATACTAAATGCTATGTCAAGTGATCACTCTGATGTTAACTGTTTTCCTAAAGTAGTTTATACCATTTGTTGAGCTTTTGACACAAGATATGCACATACATACCTTTGAAACTAAAGTATAGGTCATCCTTGTTTGGTTCAAAGCTCAGAATTCTCCATTTGATCTCCATGCATTGGCCCTCTTATAACTAGAGCTAAAGTATTCAGTAATTATGCTCACATGGACCTGAGTAATGGTTATAGAAAACAATCTTGAGTGAAATGAGCCAAACACAGACCTCAATTCAGGATTATTGACTTAGAAATAGCATACCCATGAAAAGTCTGCTCAGTTTCAATTTTCATTAATATTTATCAAATAATAATAATACCAATAATAACAATTTTAAGACAGAAATATAACCCTAGTCTAGATAACCATTATCTTGCAAAGTGGGTCCCAGGTACTTCTGAAGACATAGGTATTTTCCTTTATTAAAATGATATAAAAATGCTATCTGGAGATCAGCATGGTTGACACTAGATGAGAGGTCCTGATACACATAATTCCAGAGCACAGCGTGGCTGATCATTTGTCTAGGATGGGAAAGCTAGGAAAAGATGGAGTCAGTGGATATTACTGGAAGAGATTTGTCTTTTCTTTCCCCAAATATTCTTTAAAATTTATTCTGATCACTTGTAGGTTTGAGGGAAAGGTGCTTGAGATTTATTCCCTCTTAAAGAACCAATATCTATGATTCAAAGGGTAACTTTAAATTTTCCACAAAAAAAATCTTCTGAGAAGACTACAGACATAAAATGCTAGGGTCACACACAACCACACCCACGACACATCCCTCATCTCAGTCTCTGGGCTCCGTCACACTAGTCTTCTGACTGCATCAACTCTCTCACAAACGGTACAATTTTCTAGAACTTCTGGGATTTCTTAATGTCTTAGAGAAAAGAAAAACAATAACATCTTTACAGCAGTTTCCAAGCCGCGATACAATTCATATCTGATCTGCCAATAAACTGGTTCTCACTTTACATTGCGTTTCTACAGCTTGGCTTTATGTTTGGATTTTGTGTAAAAGTTGGGTTTCTCCTTTCACATCTCTGAGAGCTTGTTCCTTAGACAAGAGAGAATAATTCAAGTCCTACCACTGTACTGCACAATTTACCAAATAGATTATTTTTAATAAATATATAATTTTATTAAGCTAATGAAAGAAAGTTTAAATGACTGGCTTTCTGTGTCTGTCTTTTGGTCTGTTATATCCTACCTATGTCTCTTATTTTGTTTTAAAATGTTTTCTAGTATATAAACAACCTGGATGGTATCATCAGCAAATACCAGGTTGGGATACAGCTCAGTCTGTGGAGTCTTCCCAGGCATATATAAAGCCCTTGCTTCAGCTCTGAAAGCACATGAAACTGTGCCATGTGGAGATGCATACCTCAGGCTCAGCACTAAGGGAGTAGGGGCCAGATGATCAAAAGTCTGAAGTCATCCTTACCTGCATAGAAAGCTTCAGACCAGCCCACAGTGCATAAAATCATGTCTCAAATAAATAGTTTGAATTTTTTCCTCTCTCAGAATGAATTCAGGGTGAATCGCTCCCACCTGAAAACAATCATTTCTCCTTACAGTTATTATGATCCTGGCCTCTGCTTCATCCAACTGTTAGGGGTATTATTATAACAGTATTTTAAATACTTTTTTGTTTTTTTATAATTTTTAAGATTTATCTACTTTATATATGGTGCTGTCTGCATGCACACTTGCATCCAGAAGAGGGCATCAGGTCTCATTATAGACAGTTGTGAGCCACCGGGTGGCTACTGGGAACTGAACTTGGAACCTCTCGAAGAGCAGTCAATGCTCTTTACCACAGAGCCACCTCTCCAGCTCTGATAACAGTATTTTTATAACCCTTATAAACTGATATAAGTGATGGACACCATCTTGAATATGATTTTATCATTTATATCTTACATAATCCTCCCTCTTTTTGCCTTTTCATGGTTTCTAACTCTTTTAAGGAATTCCCACATTTCATCCCAAAGAAGAGAATGTTATAGGCAACAGGATGAAGGCATGTCAGACTATAAACAATTTTCTGTCAAACTTTTGGGAGAATATTGAGACATGAAATAGCCCAATAATGATATTCAATGGCCATATAAAATAACTGGAGATCTGTACCTAGGGTGAGAAGCAGACCTTGAGGTAACCTATCAAAACCTAAGAACACCAAGCAAATTATCACTGCTCTAAATGCCACTGGAGGCCACCTGTGGAATCTCTGTGCCTTTGTCTTCTTTGGTATGCGTAGTATAAGTCGGTAACAAAAGGCCTCCTAACTCTTGCTGTTCTGGAATTGTAGAGAGATGTTTAACTCCAGAATACAGACATGGTCTGGCTAACCCTCTAATGCTAGGGGCTCTCACAAAGCAGTTCATCCATTATTATCATTCAAAGAGCATTTATTTCCTGGCTTTTACCGTTTTGCCATTGTAGTCAATTTATCTATACATGAGTAATAAAATAACAATATTTCTGCATACTTTCTGTCTACACAAGAGTAGGATATTTGTCATTTATTTACAGCTGTACCCTAGAAGGCTAGTAAGGTGTATAATGTGCTTTAAAACATTTGGATAAATAAACACACTGGTGCCTCTCTGAACGCTTTTGTCCGTGTCTCCTGTATATATCTTTGAGACTTCCCAGGTCTCAATAAAGACAGACGTTCATTCTCCAACTTTAACAAGGTGATTTCTTCTGTTAAAATGTCAGGCACACTCCCAAACAGGAGAATTGAGGCCAGATGTCTGTAGTGACAGATGTTACAGTATGATAAGCTCCTGGGGTCAGAGTCAACAAGCAGCTTCTGGCAGAGGCCAGCTGAAAAGACAGAAGTTTTATTATCCTGAGAAAACTTAAGGACTCAATAGTAAATAATCTGTTATTGTGAGATTAGTTCACAAGTTAAGCCTTGAGTGTAGAATAATGGTGGAAAGTCTCTTTAAATAGCAGTGCAACTTCCTGTCCAAAACCACAGTAACAACCTAGTTTACAGTCATCAGCTGATAAGGCTAGTCCCTGCCTCTAATGCTCAGATGTAATAAAACTTTCCTCTCCTATTTTGCATAAAAACCAGCATAATGTAGACAGGTAAATTTGTTCTTCAGACTACACTGCTGCATTTGAGAAACACAAGCAAGGCATTACAACTCTGCCACATTTGAGGCTTCCTAAGAAAGTCTATGTGGCACTGCCAGCAGCCAGAGAACAGGAGCACAGCCCCACACTGCTGCTCTCAGGAGACCGAGATGTTCCTCGACGCTTTTAGAGACTTGGTCTCAGGCCAATTGGGAGTCTGTAGCTTCAAAATTCTGCAGAGTTTTCAGTACAGTGAGTCAGAGATAGGGATATTTTTAATATATGTTGGAAAAAGAAAGGCACTCAGAAGAAATTGAGACATACCCAAGTTTGAGTTCTTGTTTCCCAAAAGAAAATGAAGATTGGCTGCACTCACAAGTAGGTGCTGGCTTCTCGAGAGGAGTAAGCCACTGCCTTAGCATTAGCCACATGGACCATTTTGATGACTCTCAAGGTACATCACCAAAGGTCGCTTTGAAAAAGAGACCTTTTGGATATGTGAGTTGTGTAAGGTCTTTCTAAGGATGCTCGGTGAAAGCAGAAACACTAAAGCTGCACAAAGGGCTAAACGCATCTTCCTTCTGTTAATGGGATTTCTCCTGAGACTTCTAGGAAACTGGGGATTTATGCCCAGAAAGGAGAAGAGCTTTGAGCAGTTGTTAATCATGCTGAAATTTCTGCTTTGCTGCTGGCAAGGGCTTTAACTAGATTCTAGAACAAGGGCCTTTATTCCTCCTTCTCATGTCCTCTGCCTTTCTATCTTGCCTCAGGATGGTTTGTGTTACTTCCAGATATAAGTAGCTGCTTTAGTTTTTTCCAAGAACTTTCACTCCCTGATTAGTTATTCAATGCAGAGTTGCCATTCCTAGACATATAGCATTCAAGCAACACAGAACATATTCAGCAGGTTGTGTTTGAGTATTTATTCATCTACATGTGTGTATCACAAGAATAAATAATTTGGGAGGGAGATAGGGTGGAGACATGAGAGATGTAGGAAGGAGAAGAGGAAGGGGTAACGTAATTCATTTTTAGTTAAAATTTAAAATTAAAAAATTATCATGCCTATATCACACTTGTTTTCCTCAGGAGCTGTCTGAATCATGTATTAATATGAAAGCATATCATTGGGTGAATGAAGTTTGGGATGGTTAATATGCTCACTGGATAAGGACATAATAAGGCTGGAATTCAGACCAGGGATCTGAATATCTATCTCTCTCTCTCTCTCTCTCTCTCTCTCTCTCTCTCTCTCTCTCTCTCTCTCTCCTTCTTTTGTGGCTAATTCCCTTGGATTACTCATCTGAGAAGATTCTTCTGTCCTATATCTGGTTATAGTTTCTTATTTCTATAGGAGCATTCATTCCTTTCTGTTGCATACAAAAGAATGCTGTTACTCACACAGCATCTTTCTCAGAAACATGCGAGATTCCAAGACCGTTTCTTTGTCTTTGTTTTTAAGACAAGCTCTCACTGACGTGAAACTCAGGCTGGCCTGGAACTTGCAATCTTCCTCTACCAGCCTCCCAAGTGCTAGGCTTACCTGTGTGTGTCACCATCTTTGGCTTTAAAACCACTTGTTTTTAAAAATATTTTATTCATTTTACTTCTTACCAACCACCATTCCCCATCCCTCTGTTCTTCTGATCCCTCCCTCCTTTCATCCCCATCTACTTCTTAGAGCGGGTAAGGCCTCCCATGGTGAGTCAACCAGGCCTGACATGTCTAGTTGAGGCAGAACCAAGTCCCTCTCCCCTGCATCAAGGCTGAGCAGGGTATCCCACCATAAGAAATGATCTCCAAAACATTAGTTCATGCAGCAGGGATAATCCTGGTCCTGATGTCAGAAACCCCACAAACAGGCCAAGGCACTCAACTGTCACCCACATTCAGAGGGTCCGGTTTGGTCCTCTAAAACCATTTCTTAATGATTGTGTCTCTCTTGCTTTATAATTATCATTATTGGATCAGACAAAACAGAATAGCACACAGTGAGGAGCAAACACACAGTGGTGTTTTTGATATCAGAGACCTGTGATTGACAGTCTTGCTCTGGTAGGACTTGAAAACTAGGACTTTCTTAAACTCTGCCTCTAGGTGCATGCCTTGCTCATCCCATCCTGGCCTGATGCTGAGTTTGTGGGGAGAAAGGAACACTGTCCTTTCTTAGGGAAGTTCTTTCACCAAGAAGTTTCAACTTTATTTATAGGACCTGATAAGTTAATGCCACCTCATTAATTATAATTCTATGTAAAGATTTAGAAGAAGGTGAGATGACAAAAAGTGTCAGCAAAGATCCCAGGAGTCAATGGCTTTCGTTGACCTCAAAATAAATTACTGTAAAGGACTTACAGAGGTCAGAGGTTACGTGGAGCAGAATTCTGCAACTTCACAGAGCCATCCTTTGAAAATAAGACCTGACTGCCAAAGACATTAAAGATGTGCTTACTCAGTCTCAGAACAATACATTCTGCCACATCTAGAAAGCTGTTTAGTTGCCTGATCAAGATCTTGACAATTGGCAGGTCCTATAGACTCTCTGTTAACCTACAACCCACAATGTTGTCATCTTTTCTCCAAATTTTCATTGAAATTCTCAGGTATTTCTGTTACAGCATTCTAAAACCAATGGCTATTTTCATCATTCCTTTTAAATTGTGTTTAAAAGTTTTGTTAAACAGACAGAAATCATTACAGAAAACCACAATCAATCAAAATGCAGAGTTGTAGACCTCAGCCCAAAGGATACATCTACAAAATAACTCCGGCACCCAAGGCCTTAGGACCACTGTGTAAGAGGAACCAGAGAGATTGTAAAAGCCAGAAAGTTGAGGAGTTTTTTTATATGACTGTTTCCCCTGGGAATGTCAGAAATCACACCCAAAAAGCCTCACCAACGTGGCTGCCCAACCATGAGGTGAACAAGGACAACAACAATACACACGCCAAAGTGCACAGGGAAAACCCAGGAGGGCTCAAGTCTACACAGAGAACTACAGGAAAGTAAAGAAAGCTGTGAGGGGAAGAAGTAGTCTTTCCAAGGGAGGAGTACACCAATTAGTTACCTACTATCAAAAGATCAGTTCTGAAAATATATACATGATTAACACTATACAGACCGAGCAAATTATTTTTAGGAATAAGTATGTATATGCATATAATGTATGTAACAACAATTAATGAAAAAAGAAGCTATGGATTAGAAAGAGAACAAGAGGAGGGTTCAGGGGAAAGAAAGATAAAGGGAAATGATGTAATTGTAATCTCAGAGAAATAAAAGAAGCAATTTCTAGAAGTTTTGTTAATTTTGTAACATCTGCTCACTATAAGAAAAACCTGTCCTTTCGATCCCAGCACTACATAATTCCTCACCTGCAGTGAGCGGCATTGTGGTTACGACAGGCTTTTAGTCACCAATTGGGTGACAGACCAATCAGGCTTTAGAGTAGCTCCCTCCTCTCTAACATGACTTCTCTATGACATGATGGAGTGACCCAGGAAGTAGTGTTTAGGAAATATCAGATCTGCTTCAGTAAGACAGCTGTTAGAGATCGCTGAGCTTAATAGTCCACTGTCTTAGTTAGGGGTTCTATTGCTGTGATGAAACCCCATAACCAAAAAGCAAATTGTGGATAAAAGGGTTTATTACTTTCATGTGGCTGGGACTTATCAAAGGAAGTCAGGACAGAAAATCAAATCAGGGCAAGAACATAGAGGCAGGAGTTGATGTGGAGGCCTTGGAAGAGTGCTGCTTACTGGCTTGCTCCTCATGGCTTGCTCAGATTGCTTTCTTACATGACCTAGAGCCACCGGTCGCAAGAAAGGAACCACCCACAATGGGCTGGACCATCCCCCACCAATCACTAATTAAGAAAATCTCTTATAGCTGGATCTTATGAAGATATTTTCTCAATTGAGATTCCCTCCTTTCAAATGAGTCTAGTTTGCATGTCAAGCTGATATAAAACTAGCCAGCACATCTACAAATAAAACAGACATAAAGGAGAAAATTTGTTCCTCTTCAGAATGAAAGGGTGGTGTAGGGTTTAAGGAAAGGGGGATTTTCTGAAAGAACTTCTGTTGGGCAATGTGGCAACTACTGCTCTGTTAATATTGTAGAGTCTGCATGCTAACACATATGTAGGTGGACAGGGAAGTGGGGATGCACTAAATTCCAGGATCAATATTCCAGCCTTAATGACCCATATTAATCCTCTATCACACACTGGAGTTCAGTAGACCTGGACCTTGGATAGAGGAAAAGTGAGTTTGATGTTTCTCATAGCAGAGAGCCCCCCCAAAATCAAACAGACGGGGGATATTGAGGACCTTGAGTGAGGGTCTCTTTTAGGTCTGCGTATGTCAAGTCAGAATGAGAGCTAAGGCTTGGGCAGTATTGCTAAGGTGAAAGCCACTCAGAGAGATTCATATCTGAGAGATTATTTTTTTTAAATTCTGAATGAACTAGACAATAATTTTTTTCTCCATTAAAGTCAGAGATTTTGTTCATGGTTTGTTGGATATGGGATGTGGGTTTATATGAGAGAGAAACAGATCGTTTTTGAAGAATGAATGGGTCAGGAGTTCTCAGAGCTGTGTGGCAAGTATAAATGACATGGCAGCATAGCACTGGAAGAAAAAGCGATTCTGGGAGATGAAATGAAATCTGATGCTGGCTTGAATTTTAACTTAGCCTTGGACTGAACCCTCCTCCCAGTGGTTACACTGAGGAACTTCAGCATGTGCACTGGCCTGCTTCAGTTTGGGAGGAGCCTCAAGTTCCAGCCAAACCTGGCTCAACCACAGAGGGCTGGAAAGAGGCCAGCTTAAGTGTACAAAGAGTTACCAGTTCTGTGAGAAGCATGGTAGTTGAACTCTCTGTTTCATTAATTAATTCTCTCTCTCTCTCTCTCTCTCTCTCTCTCTCTCTCTCTCTCTCTCTCTCCAAATATTACATGTACTAAAAACCACTAGCATGTTTACAAACAGAAAACTTTTAAAAAATTGGATTTTGTACTAACTGTATCTTGTACATATGTTTATAGTAATTGATTTATATACTTTAATAACAGAATTCACCACACTCCAGGTTATAGTCTTAAGTGACGAAATTCTAAGAGTGGTATTCCGTGACCCCATGTGGTAGGCTCATTTGTCTCACTTCGTGACTTCCAGACCCCAGCATTACTCAGAGAAATAGAGCTAAGGGCAGCTGCTTTGTGATCTGCACCACTCTCATCCTGTCCTCAGCATCTGTAAACAGCCACTGCCTGCCTTCCTACTGAATGCAGAGTCAGTTTTACAAATTCCGATAGGGCGCCCATCTGCTTTACTAAATGTGAGCTTTATAAAAGGATCAGGTTTATCTGTGTAGCTATGGAACCCAGTTCAGGGGTCCTCACAGTAAGTACTAAATTCATGCATTTGGATGAAAATATATAAGAGTGATTAATTTTTAGATCACGTGAAAAAATAGGTTATTTATAGTATGATAAACTTAACAGCAATTGGGAAAACAAAAAAATTAGAAATGCTGAGTGGTTTGTTGTTGTTTGTCTGTTTCAGTATGACTGTCAAATGCTATTGTTTGGATGCTAAGCCTTAAATTATATAATTTATATAAGAAAAACATGAATATTTGGGTTTTATAAATAAACGTAGCCAGTATTACAGGACTCTAAACACAAAGTTCTAGTCCACTTTCCCTGCTGAAGGATATGACACATTTTTCATGCCAGTCTCTAAAAGCCCAGCCCTGTGTTTGTTTCCTCCTCCTTGGGTTTCTTTTTTTTTCATTGACTTTATTATGCTATATATTTTCCTGTGTGTTTTGAATGGAAAGAAAAGCAAAATCACTAACTAATCATATCATGAAAAAGTAAAATTGATTTTTTTTTGCCAGAAGATGAGATATTCACATCAGAGGAGTAGGAAATCAGATTGCTTTTGACCATGTGGGAAATATCCTTTGCATTCAAAGTTGAGTAGAGAGCCTTAAGAAAGCCTGAAGTGTGAGCCTGGACAAGCATTTGAGGTCCACTGTACAGAAGTGATGAAAGTAATGTGATCTTTGGACTCAAAAACAGAGTGACTGGTAGAGAAAAATGAATGATTTAGCAATGAGTAAATAAACAATGAATGAGCAATGAGAAATAAACAATGAGTAAAAAAACAAGTGTAGGAAGGTAAGCTATTTGAGGAAGTAGTTATCCCTGGACTTTAAGATAGATGAGCAATTAAGAAGACAACGTGGCGTCACATGTATAACCCCCTTCATATATTACACCCAGCCTTTGCTGTAAATTATGGGTCCTTTGCCATGCACAAAGGGAGGGGAATGATGTCACAGCTAATAAGGTTGGTTCTTCATAAAGCAGGGGGGAAATACAATGAGGTAGGATGACTCTCACTGCTGTACCCAACCCTACACTCCAGCTTCGGGCAGCTCTGTAGAAGGAGGTAATGAAAGACTCCTGCGTATGCAGAGCCACCCCTGGGACTCCTTGTTTGTCCTCAAGTTCTCCCAGCTGAAGTGAAGTGCTTTACAAGCACAGAAAAAGAAGGATAAATACTTCCCTGATGGAGAGCAGCCTGTGCCTCTCCTGCCCCTGCTTCCACTCTTGCCTGCAGCACAAACTGCCATGACTTTGTGGCTTTGAAAGGAACAGTGGTTGGTGAGTGTCCACTGCTTTCTTCTGTTGGAGCCGTGTAATAGGGAGAATAAAAACTAGGGCAGAGGACATGCAGGAACTGGAGGAATGGATGAATGGTGTTCCGAAAGAGCAGTGAGCACAGAAGGAGGTGCTCTCAGCTCTAATTTTGGCTTCTCCCATACAAGTTTGACTGAGCTTCTGTAAATGTATTACCCATATTTTCCTCACTGTAGCTCAGACATTTCTCTCTTGAAAAATTAAATCTGAGAATCTGAGCTCTCTGTGGAATCTTCTCGACTTCTGGAGTTCTCAGTGAAAGCGAGGGACAGCATCAGAGAGAGGGGCCTTCTCTCCCTGGAGAGCAGAGATCATCTACAATGTTATCTTCTGGTTGGGGAACAATGGTGCTCTGTTTTCATGATGGTGGCTCCTGTGCCAGCCAGGCTCTTCCTGGATCATACCTCGAGATTTGCCTCCCACTGACACAAAATGTTCGTCTTTCGGATCTTTATGTACCCACTTGCCCAGCTGTCAACTCCATTCACTGTGCCCTTCTCATGACCTAACACATTTGTTATGTGCATTTTGTGTCTCGGCCAGTGAGCACAGTAGACCTAGTAGTTCTTGATCTGTGTGTATCAATGCTGAAAACCTTTACTGACAATCGAATTAGCCAAGTATGAACTCCTTTCCACAGTCCTCCTCTACCCTACTCAAAAGAGGCATGTTCTGCCCTCATAGAGATGTTCTCAAGAGTGTAAGATGAGGAATACGGTCAAAATATTTATTCTCAATTCATAAGAAACAGTGTTTCTACCAACAGTTCATTCTACAAATAGAAAATGCTAATTTTGAAAAAAAATAGGTATGGCAAAGGCAGCTAAGTACTCGTGGTGTGTCAGAAATCCTCATTTCGAGAACTTTCCTTCTCAGATCTCACTGATATTTGTTCTGTTATGATTGTTGCCACTGTACAGTCATTAAATGTAACCATTTACGGATGGACAGACTCTCCTGCTTCTCTGAGGAAATGGAGATATGGAGTGGCTCTCCCTTCACGGACAGTTGTCTCACATTAAATTCCCTTTAACTTCCTTTCTAAAATGAGTAAGTCCTGTTTCACCATTCTCTGTGGACTTCTTGCTTTCACCAGATCCCTCTCCTTGTCTGTTGGGCCATATGACCCTGAAGTCAGTGATAACAGCTGAGCCCAGGACTCCAGTCACAGCCAGGTGGAACAAGAGGTGAGTAGCATGTCCCCTCATCATTTGGTTCTTCATGTAAACACTGCATGGTAGAGTTCACCACATGGTAAGCACTGCCCTGAAATCCAGGGGTCATAGTCTACTTGGTTGGAAAAATAGGAGTTAAAGAATCATTAGTCTTAAATACATGTGTATGAAGGACAAATGTAAACATAGACATGTAAGTGTTATAAGTAGTATATAAATAATTCATGGAACATAAAGTAATTTAAACATGCATTGTTCTTAGCCTTCTGGCCAGGGATCAGTTGTGAAGTAAATATATATATGGATATATAATCATAATTTTAATATATTTGTATTTATATGCATGCTTTTATTCTTTTATAACATTATATTTTATATACAGTACATAAAGACCACTAATTACTGATAAGTAATATGGATTTTATAAACTATAAGGAAGTTTATAAAACATACATTACTTGTACATGTTTTGTATTTATGCTAACATAATATACCCTATCCAACTATAAAAAGCAAATACTGAAGAGATACATATATTCATTCCATTTCAGTAGCATTACATAAAAGGTGTGCTGAGAACTCACCTAATTCTACACAGAGAAGTCAGTGATGTCAGTAAGAAGGAATATTTGTACTGAGGCTTAAACATCAGCAAGTGTTTGCTACTTGAAAAAAACCAGACCTGTTGTTTGCCAAGAAAGCAAGAAATATAAAAAGCAAACACTACATGGGGCATCAAGAAATAGTAACACAGGTGTGCTGAGTGGAGTAAATAAAGGAGGGGTTTGGAAAAGTCATAGCAGAAAGGGCCTGGCCAGGAGTAAAGTGTTACAGACTCTCATACAACATCAGGGCAATATACTTTGGCACCAGACATGGCTTCAGACTCATCTGTTTGACAGTGATAAAAAGATTCATAGTTATGAGAAACACAAATGTGTAAGTTTTATACTCTTTCTGAATTGCACCTGACATCAAGAAACTGGACCTATTACCACAGCTCTTTAGTGCGCTGAAAGGGAACCTAGGGAAGAAATGACATCCTAGCCTAAAGTTAGCATTTTCTGAATGATGCTGTGACAGCTGGGGGTGGGCTCTGGGGACAGAGGACCAGACATTGCAAAGTATGTATCAGAGGGATCAGTGAAGATGGTTTGGGGAGAACTGAGAACGAAAATGATGACTACAAAGATAAATACAGAGAAACAAGTGAAGGGATATTCAAAAGTACGGAAGACTGAACTCAGTTAAAAAAATAGATAAGAAAGTTAAAAAATTGCAGTTCATATTTGGAAACAGTAGGTAATAGCTAAAAATCACAAGCAGCAGAGAATTAAATGTAGGATGATGGTCTTGAACTCAGTGGTAAATGTGTTAAGTATAATTGACACACATTAACAAGCAGCTCAAAAAGAGATAGTGACTCAGGCTGGCTACATAACAGAGCTATCTGGATTAGAGACAAATATTTACAGGCATCTTTATAATAATAACAAATAATAAATTAGAAGATACAATGTCCAAGGTCAGGAAATTGAGTAACATGAACATTTTGAATAAAGGAAGAAAGAGTCCGATGGGAACTGTTATAAGAATCAGGAAGGAACCAGCCAATATAATATCAAAACATCTGAGAGGGGAATTTTAAAAGGTAAGGCATGGTCAGAATTACATATAACGGATGCAACTAAATCAGACATTCTAAAGACATACTAAACATAGGTCCCTACGAATGTGTTTAAAGGGCATTTTTCTGACTACGTGGATTATAAAAATTAATAGGTTGTGAGTTATTTACTTGAGTAGAGACCTACTAAAGAAATGGAAGGACAAATAAGCAAAATATTCTCATTCCCTGGCTAAAATGATGTGGGTTCATCTTGGTCTTTTTTGTCATTTGTCTGTTTGTAGATATAATTTTTTCTTTGCTTTTTGAGACAAGGTTTTCGTGTAGCCCCGGCTGTCCTGGAACTTGCTCTGTAGACCAGACTGGCCTTGAACTCAGAGGTCCACCTGCCTCTGCCTCCTGAGTGCTGGGGACTAAGTGTTCTCCACCACTGCCCAGCTTCCTTTGGTTTTTGTTTGTGTTTTATTCTCTCGCTCTCCTCACGTGACCTCTCCTGCACTACCCATTTCTTTCTCATTTCATTCTCCAGCTGCCGTACGAGGCACATCCCTGAAGACCCTAGAACATGCTGGCTGTTCTTATTCTCACAATCCTCTAGAAATAGTTCTTAGTAATCTAACTATTTCACCTATGTTCTCAATATCTCATCAAGAATTATATAATATATCTAAAATCAATGATCAGTCCTAACTCATAACCTAGAAAGTGTGTTCCCTTTTCATTATCCCTCCTCCTGTTATGTTTTAACTGGATTTCTAACCTATATTTTCCACAACACATCATCATAATAACAGTGTGAATTTGAGTGGGAAGGAGTCAGAAAGAATCTTGGCGGAGGTGAGGGAGGGGAAACCATCATCATAATATACTGCCAGCATTACAAATATAAAAAACAATAATTTTATTTATGTCCATAAGATAAATAAAATAAAAACATTGTTGGAAAAGACAAATTTTTGCCTTGCTTTTGAGCTGTGAAACATCAAGTTATAAATGTTCTGCAAGCTACTATATATAAATCTGGAAATCAAAAGAGATCTGTAGAGTCGCAAAGCTAATTCTTATCAGAATAAAGATGGAAAATGAAATCATGAGAGTAAATTTTATTGCCTGAGAAGCAACATTGGAGAATTACAAAATATACCTAAGAATGGAAACAAACATATTTAAGGAATAGAGATGATTTAAAAAAGAAAAACAGTAGAAAAGACCAGAAAGTAATGTCTGCACTCTGGAGGCAGAGGCAGTCAGATCTCTGAATCTGAGGTCAACCCAGTCTACAGAGTGAATTACAGGACAGCTAGGACTACACAGGAAACCCTGTCTCAAAAACAAAATGAAGAGAGAGAGGGAGGGAGAGAGGTAATATAAATACAAGGAGAAGCCTAGTGACGGTTATTTTACCAAAGAAATTTCGAATAGTGTGATGTCAATGGCTAAAGCATAGAACTGATGGGCGGAGCTGAGGATGAAAGTGAGAGATGACTGTGAAGCTCCTCACAGAGTGCTTGTGAGACTGGAGAACCAATGAATAATCAGAGATATCCATTTATTTTCAGCTCCACCCTTGAGGAATACCACTCAATATCTTCTTAATTCATGGTCCTCTCCAACGTTACTCACTTCAGCCCCATGTTCTACCTTAGTAGCTTTCCTGGTTTGGAAGCCTTTAAACACTGGATTTTCATCCCCTTTTTCTTAACGTACCTGGTGGCCATCTCCGGCAATTGTCTCCTTCTGATGATTATTAAGAGAAGCCCTCGTCTGCACACACCCATGTCCCATCTGCTCTCCTTGCTGGCGCTCACTGACCGGGGGCTGTCAGCGTCTACCTTGCCCACCACTGTGGGTATATTTTGGTTCAATTACCATAACATTTATTTTGGAGCCTGCCAAATCCAGATGTTCTGCATCCACTCTTTTTCCTTCATGGAGTCTGCAGTGCTCCTTGCCATGTCCTTTGATCGTTTTGTGGCCATCACTGGTAAGAGCGTGGTCAGGGCAGGCCTATGCGTTATTCTCAGGGGCCCTGTAGCCCTTTTCCCAATTGTTCTCCTCCTGAAGGTTTCCCGATTGTGAACCTCTTGTCCTCTCCCACTCATTTTGTCTACACCAGGAAGTGATACACCTGGCATGTGTAGACGCCACCTTCAACAACTGTATGGACTGTCACCGGTAGTGTTTACCGCGATGACGGACCTGGTGCTCATTGCACTGTCCTATGGCTTCATCCTGTACACTGTGGCAGGACTGGCATCCCAAGAGGAGCAGATCCGAGCCTTCCAAACATGTACTTCACATCTCTGTGCTGTGCTTGTGTTCTTTGTGCCCATGGCAGGGCTGTCTCTGGTGCACCGCTTTGGGAAACATGCTCCACCTGCTGTGCACCTTCTCATGGCCAACATCTACCTCTTTGTGCCACCCATGCTCAACCCAGTCATATACAGTATTAAGACCAGGGAGATCCGAAGGGCAATCACCAAGCTCTTAGGATTTAGGGAGGATAATTCTGAGCCCTGGGTATAAATGTGTCACTGAATACCCTTACTCTAAATACCAAAACCCTGTCACATTAAGTACTGTTTGTTAGAACACCCAATACCATGATAACATCAACCTCTCAATCATAAATAAAGTTTAGTGTGTTTCTTTTTTTTTCAGATTTTCTCTTGAGAACACAGATCTTCTTTTCTTAAATTATGATGCCTCCTCCTACATTTGAGATTGACAGTTTGAATAGTATCAGAAGTTACACAGCAAAGCAAACACTAAAATGAAAACTCAGCTAATAAGCAAGTAAGAGGAAACAATAAGCACAGCATCTGCAGTAGGTCCTAGCAATGAACAATAAATTCAGTAGATCCTAGCAATGAACAATAAATGCAGCATCCATAGTAGATCCCAGCAATGAACAATAAATGCAGCATCCACAGTAGATCCCAGCAATGAACAAATTTGATTTGTTGTAAACGCTGAGGAAATATACCTTTTCCATGCCCCTTGGGACTGTTTACATCTTTTCTACTTAGCCAAAGTCCTCTTCTTCTCTATTCTTGTCAAACCCTACTATAGGATACTGAAGTTGTGTCAATTCATCAAAATCTGACACACTTCCCCTAAAACACTTTAGGAGAAATCCCTCAACTCTTCCTGAAGTGTACAATCTATCATGTAGTAGCAGACTGTGAGACTCCTCCCGATTCTGCTCATCTCTGATTTCATCTTGCTTGTATTTTTAATCCTTGAATCCTGCAACTCAATTCAATATTAAACCGAAGTCACTGTGCACGTCTGTATGCTGTGGTTCTGAGGTGTTGCACAGTGATGTGCAGGGGAACAGCTTCAGGCAAGGAAACTGCCACAAAATATTTGGGTCACAATTGCATTGTTCACAAGATGCCAGCTCAAAATCAACAGAGCTTCTGTCCGTACCACGAACAATCACAATCCATGTTCAGTCTCGACTTTAAGGTTACTTATTAAGACATAAATATCCAAGTTAAACATTGCGAACAACATGAGATAATTCATTTAATAAAATGTTGATTATTAAAATAATATTCAATACTTAGAAAACTATTCTCCACAGAATAATGTGGAAGTCAAGCATGGGAGTAAATACTGGGAACCACAGCAGTCAGGCTCATAAGTTCAACACCCACCTTGGCCACAGATCCAGACTCTCTCTGAAGAATAAAGAGAACTAAATCAACAAAGATAAAACTATTATGAACAGAAAATTCAGAAGGTCCAGGTTTTCAGAATGTTTATGCCCATTAGGAAAAATCACTGTTGCATATAATCTTATTTATGTGTTTCATTATATTTCACATAATCCAAATTTACAACCATCACAACTTAGCTGCTTTGCCTAAAATAGGTTCTCAGATTCTAGAAGGTCCTATCTGACTGTGTTATGATAACAATGGCAAAGATGGTGTGTATCAGCACTTATTAAGCATTAACAGGGTAGTGAGTGCTAAGTGCTTTTTATTTTCAATGTCACATGAGAATTAGGCAGACATTTTCTCAAATTAGAAATTGAGAGAGGGAGAGAGAGAGAGCGTGCTTTTCTTTTTTGCATTTATTTATTTGTTTACTGAGTTTTGAGGTAGGATCTCATGTAGCCTAGGCTAGTCTCAAACTTGCCTGTGGAGCCCAAGATTGCCTTAACTCCTGATTCTTCTACTTCTGTTTCTCCAGTGCTGGCTTGGATTCCAGACATATAACACTATGTCAAGCTCCCTTAAGAAATTTTCCAAGATTTCAGAATTGGGGTTCAGTATAACTTGACTGCTTTTCTTAAGCCATTTCAAATAAGATCAATTGTTTCAAGATCTGCTGTGTCTTAGTAAAAGAAGTTCCAACTATTAGCCCCTTAATCTTGATGCACCTTTGACATACTATATTATGAATTTTCCAGTTTTGTATTAGAAAGTGGGAGAAAGAAGAATAAATAGCTAAAAAAAAAGAGACAGTTTTATAATAGACTGAATTTAGGCCAATATTAGATTCCTTAAAATATTGAATTGCTAGTACAAATATTTCCCACATAGTATCTTTTACTTGGAAAATGTCCAAACCTGGCCTGAAACTCATGGTCTTCTTCTTTCAAGTTTCTGAGAGTTGGGGTCACAAGTTTGCACTATTGAGGCCAGAAGCTATTTTAAACATATACTATGATATAAGCATAATTATAAGATCTCAATGTATTACATATAATTTAAACTAGACAATAACCTTGTGAGATGGGGCTGTTAAACAATTATTTTTATAAAGAAATCAGCTGAAGCCCAGGGCAAAATAACTTTCCCAGTAATATATCTGAATATGACATTGCTCTACACGATTGCTACGTTTGTTATTTTAACTATATCACAGTGCTTAAAAAGACAAGCAAACAAAATTTGTCATAAGCACATTTATTCTTGCAAATGATTATCTGTTTGAAGTGGCTTTGACCATCCCCCATTTTACTTAATAATATTTGGGGTCTAGAAGCTTTTGAAGGCAACACTGTATTGTTAAAATGTAATTGCTCGAGCAGCTGATGATCAAATAATTTTATATATTTCTTTGTGATGACTGAAAGCCTCTGCACGTTTCCTTCCTCATCCATCATGTCGGCTCTGGACAGGGAGCAAGCATTTTTGAAGATGCTCCACTAAATACTTGTATCTCCTGTTTAGCCTTCTTTTGCTAATCAATGAGAGTAATTCTTTCTCACAGCAATCTCTTACAAAACATGCCTGTTTTCTCAAAGACAGAATATCTATCTTAATGATTTTTGTGTCCAAATATCTGAGCATCCCTAAAAATCTCTATGTATTTGATAAGTGCATGAGTAATTACATGGTCACCCAGAGGACTTCAAAGGGAACGTTAGAGAAAGGCGGGGGCGGGGAGGAGCTGAGGGTCAGCCAATGTATTTTCTGAACAAGATGTGCTAAAGAAGACTAAAGGAAGACCTGGCTCACTGAAACATCCCTTGTGATACTTCCAGGCCACCGCATTTCCACGGAAGATAACTGAGGCACCCAGGCTAAGTTTTTACATAATGTTTACAGTTTGATGTGACTGGATTATTCATTCAAAAATTTATTATTATTCTACTTCTGAAATAGTGTTATTACTAGAAATTACTATAATGGTATGAATGTTAAATTAGCAGTATTTTGATCAATGAATAATTTTACCAGCAATCAATCCTCCCAATATTTCCTTTGGATGCAGTATTAAAATGACTCCTATGACTTACTGCTATATCCATATGTCAGCCCATCTCTCAGCCCTCATAAGAGAAGCTTCTTCTTGCTGTAGATAGCGATAACACAGAAGCCCCAACTGGTCAACATATGGAGAATAAGAGACTGGGCTGTCCAGCTCTAAATGAGATGTATATATCAACCTTTCCCCCCAAGGCTCAGGGATCTTCATGGAAGAGGAAGCAGAGGCTTATAAGAGCAAAGGGTTATGAATTGAACCATGGATATAGTGTCCTTCTAAGTGAACATCTTTTCCTGATCACTGTTTCCTAGCTCTCTAGAATTAACTGATTTTCATAAAGGTGCACAATTCTTGAATTTTTAATGACTGACATCATATTTATACAAGGAATTTTAATCTTTTCCTTGCCTATTCCCCACTCTCTTCCTTGCCTCTCATGCTAAAACCCTTCTTTCCAACAGGCCTCATTCTACTTTCATGCTTTCATTTTGTATGTGACCCGAGTTTAATTAGAGGCTCTTGACTGATCACAGGTGAAAGTTATTTACAGGAGCAAAGATGTCAACTTAGGAGCTACAGCACTGAAGAAAATGGCAACCTCTCTCAACAACTGTTAGCCAGCAACTGAGGAGGAAAGGGGCGCAGCTCTGAGTGTAAGCTAAGTAATTGTCACAAAGGAAACGCATATATGTATCTAATGTATAAATCAAAGAGTACAATATTTACAGTGTCTTATCTTCTGGATAAGTAGTTCTCCTGTGTTTTTCCACAGATAAACAACATCTTGAACTTTAGGACTGAAGCTTAGATTCACTGGTATTCTTTAAAAATGTTTATTTTATTTTAACTTTATGTATAAATGTGTGTGCTTGAGTGTATATATTTGTACCATGAGTGTGCAGATGTCCACAAAGATCAGAAGATGAAGCTGATTCCCTAATGTTATAGAGAGCTGTGAGCCAGCATTGAGTGTGAAGAAATCAAACCAACGTCCCTTGCAGAATAATAAGCATTCTCAACTGATGAACCATCTCTTGAGCCCCAGATTCACTTCGTTTCCTACATACTTTGGTCTAGCTTTCGAAGTCACTGCACCATAAATTAAGGCTCTCAACACCAGTATGACTCCCACACACAGACTGTGCTCTGCTTCTGTGTGCCTGTGTTACTCTGTTCAGTCTACACAGTTTAGGGCATCGCACCTTGCCCCCGGTACATCATCATGGGCATTGGGTCCTAATCATCCTCCTCTGAGGAACTTTGTTATCTAGGGTATCAGGACCTAGAATACTATGACAACTCCATCATTGCTTTTGTTCTCCAGGCTGACAATGCATTTTTTAACATTGTTTCTGTTGGGGCAGAAAATCGCCTATTTAGAGCAGCAGATAAATACCAGATTTCCTCCCTGACAAATTACTGTGTGGCTTCCCATAGAACCCCTTGGTTTTTCAGAGATCCTCATAATGATACGGGATTGGATTGTAGCCAGAAGTATGCCTACAAAATATCTATTTTCTTTTGGCCATCGGGAACTTCATAAAGTGGACAGTTCTACACATAGTGAGTTAGTGACTCATTGCTGCTAAGTCACTGCTTATAACTGACTCAGGCATCCTGATGATCACTGGTTCAGTCTCTGCTAGAAATGGCCACATAAACAAGACCAGAACAATGGCAATATCAGTAGGCATGTCAACATGAAAGAGCGAAATTTCATGAGGACCCACCCCTAAAAAAGAATTATAGAAAACTAACTATTGGGAGAAGGAGAATTAGCTTTTCCCAAGATGATCGCCCCTTATTGTTTGTCCGATGCAGACTGATCAGCTATGGAATCTTTTACACATAAGCAACAATAGACTCAGCAGGATACATTTGTATATATTTATACATACATATACATGCATGCATAAGTATGTAACCATAATAATAAAAGGAACAAAAGCAATCAACTTGAGGGGAGAATGGGAAGTGTTTGAGAAAGCATAACACGGGGATAGAGGGAGGATAAGGAAGGAAGTGATGTAATTCTATTTCAATAAAAAATAATAATAAAGTGAAAATAAATGAATTTTCTGTTTCTATATTCTGAGAGATGGTATTCCCACCTGGTGAGCAGTAATGCACCGCTCCTTTCTCCGCAGTACAGGCTGAACTGTTTGCTCACGGTAGCTCCCATTCTTTCTCCACAGTACAGGCTGAACTGTGTGCTCACGGTAGCTCCCATTCTCCTCTGACCCACAGTCAGGGTGCCCTTCATTTCAAACGCACGGTCTACCAGATCTCAGCGTGGATGAGCTGGCTCATTTTCTGTGTGAGGAATGAATGTCCATAGCAACTGCTATGAATTAAAATAATGTAGATATGAGAACAGCAGCTAGGAAGCTGTCTGAATTCTGCACTGAAAGAGTTAAATGTCACATTAAGGCAAAAAAAAGATTTTATTCACTAATTTTACATTTATTCAAAAGCATAATAAATTTACAAGAGTGTAGATGTCTAGAACAATTAGTCCCAGTTTTGACACAACTCTTTCCAGATATACTTGCTTTACGGCATATTAGTTTTGTGTGTTTTGACAGCTGAGCCGCTCTGCACCTTTCCCATTTGAGGCACAGGTAGTGGAAGAAGTAAAAACCAGAAGAGCCAAAAGCTAAAAACATCTTAATAAGTCCCAAGGCTTAATATGGATTGCATGCAAGGAACAATGTTTGAAGGCAGTTGCCATGTTCGATATTCTGGGTCAGGCCTTCAGTTTTAATCAGTTTTAAGTAAAAGATCTGATACTCGTGTAGTCTGTGTCGCATACATGCAAGAAGTAAAAGTGGAGCAAGCATCCCCTCACCCCAGGAGCTGGCTGCATAGCTCCGAGGACAGGTCCATTCTGACAGGCAGCCCTCTGCTGCCCTCCCCTGATAGCACTGGAGACTACAGTCTTCAAAGAATATGCTCTGACCTCTTCCTGTCCACTGTGGGCAAATTGCTTAGTTTCCCTTTATTGCTGCTGTCTCTCTGCTGGGGGAAGGGCAGAAGGGGGATGGCTGAGTCTAATTGGTTTCAGCACTCGGTGAATCGCTAAATATGACAGTTACAAATGATTCTCTTTTCTGACTCCTTAGATACCGCTCAAGGGTGCCTTTAGTTTGTTTGGTTTGACTTTGCTGCCCATTCTGTAGATTTGCCTGTTATCTGATTAGCCTTAAGCCCTTGGCTTCTCTTCATCTCTTTAACTGATAATCCAAATATGAAGCAAAAGCAGCACCTTTTTGTCTAGTCAATTATCTGTTCTCCAAATGAATCCATGCTTTTTAATCTGCTACCTACACACTAATGGTCCAGAGCTGCCAATTATTTGAGAGAGTGCCCAATAGACTTTCCCACACTCAGCGGTACCTCTAGTCTTCAAATTGTTATCTCAATCTTATGTAATCATCTAATTTCGCAAATATTTCTAATATTAATCAATGTTTTAAATAGGTTGCAACTGGTGTTTGGTTGGAGAAGACTCTAAATCATTAATGATATATAGTCAACAAGGATCCCACTCCCCTGGGAGCTTGTACAAAAGGGGAAAATAGCAAAGAAAACTGTGAAAACCAAGGTTAAAGCAATAGAGAGAAAAATAAATCAGAAAGTATGTCAGGCCTGAGCCAGTAGGTTTTGTATGACCTTGGCATGTTCTTAAGTCCTAATCTAGGTAACGAAATTCCAGGTCTGTGTGTAAGCTGCAAGTCCAAATGGCTCTGCAGATCATACTTAACCTGGTTTTAGCACAAAGCAACTTATGCTTGTGTCCACAGGACATATGAATTATTCTGTTGAGTAGGTTTAAGATATTATAATAAAATGGAAAAGTAATGAGCAGAATATTTAAGATCTGCAAATATTTATATTTAAATGTTATTATGTATAATATTCACACATTATATGGATATCTACATATATAAAGAAATGTAATGCATGCAAACATGAACATACATATATTTAACTGGTACACTTGTAGATATGGTAAAAATGTGGTATAATGTTCATAAATTTATGTAAACTTTCAGCTAAAGTTTTTTATGAACAGTACCATTATGTATATGCAAACATTTGTGCACATATATACAGATTTTGATTTATGTCTACATACTCGCTTGTGCATGTAAAACCGTGAACATGCATACACATCTTGTTTATATTTTCTCATACTTTAAACCCCTGAGACCCTCTCCTGTAGGCACAGAGGTGAAGCAATCTTCACAGGCTACTTTCCCTTGTATCACTAGGAAGATTTGACAAACAAGATGCGGGTGGAAAGAGAGGCATGATTCTTGGGTCATGATAAAGAAAAGGGTCAGAGGGCCTCCATCGAGTGTTGTAGACACAAGACTGAGGCCAGCCACACTGAAGGGTGAGTGGTCTCACACAAGAGGGCTGGGATTACCCTGGAAGTTCCAACTGTTGGATCAGGAGGATGGGGTGTCTACAGGTGAGCCTGAACCTGTGATTTTTGTTCTGAGTGGCCCCTCATACCTAGTACACATTATATTTGTCCTGTACCCATATCATGAAAGACATTTTATTGCTTCATGACACATGCTGATGTGTGGCAGATAGTCTCAAAACGACAGAGGGACACTTGGGTGTCTCCAGCTATCTCTCAGTTCTTGAATCTGACAAACCAGAAATCTAGAGGTTACATATTGCGCTGAGACATATCGAATGCCAGGTTATGCTTATCACGGAGGGGCTGGGCTCAGCAATTGCAAGGGATCTACTGCAGCAGTCTATCTTGGCCTGACAGCTTTCTCCAAAGCTCCACAGCAGGAGGACTCTCTCCCCCACAGAGAGACTTCCTGCTTTCTACCTGCCCTTATCTAGAGAACGTCTGGGGCCTGGAGGACTGACCTCATCTGAAAGCTGTCTCTAAGCCTGGATGCCTAATTTATCTCTAGGGTGACCCTTGACACAGTTTCCTGCTAGAAGTCTTTCCCATGCTGCAAATATGGTAACTAAAACTTTTGCTAGGAGCTTTGCTGCAGGCACATGCGAAGCCTTATGATAGGAGCACACCACTTAAAGCAAGTTAAGGTTTGTCCCCAGGCTTCCCAATCCTATACATTCTTCTTTTAAAATATTTTATTTTATTTTTATTGAATTCTACAAATTTTCTCTGCTCCCCTTCCTGCCTCTCCCCTCCCCTTCAACCCTCTCCAAAGATTCCCATGCTCCCAATTTATTCAGGAGATCTTGTCTTTTTCTACTTCCCATGTAGATTAGATCTATGTATGTCTCTCTTAGTGTCTGCATTGTTGTCTAGGTTCTCTAGGATTGTAATTTGTGGGCTGGTTTTCTTTGCTTTATGTTTAAAAACCACCTATGAGTGAGTACATGTGATAATTGTCTTTCTGTGTCTGGGTTACCTCACTCAAAATGATGCTTTCTAGCTCCATCCATTTGTCTGCAAAATTCAAAATGTCATTATCAGCCACTGGAGGTTCTATCCTCTCTTCTTGAGGGGCATTTTTCTCTTGAATGAGATAGTCAGATCCATATTGGCTTCCCAGGGAGGGCTTCAGGGGGTGTCATAAACTTGGATTAATGGTTCTGCCCTCATTTCTGCCATTTCAAAAATGTATACTAAAAAAAATGTCCTTACCCATCATCCCACTCACACAGTGAACCTCACAGCCCAACGTGTAGATAGCCAGGGGGGGAGGAATTTTCTGTAAGAACTCAACACTTGTCTGCACTAAAAAAATCCTAGTGAGTAAAATACTCCTTCTCACTAACCTCTGAAGTGCAGACTTGTTCTCTGCCTTCTTCCCACCCTGTGTGTAATGCCCAGAAGGATCCTCAGGACATACTGATGAAGAAGTGAATCCATCTTAGAAATACCTTTTGAAGGGAAAGCCAGGTAATTCTGTATTCCCAAAGTTGCTTTGACTGTTGTTTGAGTCGTAGAGATGAGATCTGGGGTCTGTACCTCTTGCCCAGTACTATGTACAATTAAAGTCATTTTTCTTTTAATTCCTATACCCATCCACCACTAGAAATTAAATATAAATATACATTAGTAGTAATTTACAGAATGCCAAGCCAGTTAGGTTAACTAAATATTTTAGACTTTCTAATGGATGTCATCTCTCTCTAGAGAAAAGGAAACAATATAATCTTAAAAGAACACAGGATATCTTGTCTATTTCCCCTTCCTGGGGAGACATACTTGGATTCCCCTGGGGAAGGGGAAATAGACAAGATCTCCTGAGAAAATTGTGGGCATGAGGTAGGGGAAGGGAGGGCAAAAGGGGAGGGGGAGGGGAATGGGAGGGAGGAGGAGAACATAAAGGAACAGGAGGATTAAGATAGGAGAAGAACAGAGACGGAGAGCAAGGAAAGAGATATCTTGACTGTGAAATCATTATGGGGTTTGTGTGAAACCTGGAGCCAGGGAAGTTCCCAGGAATCCACAAGGATGACTACAGCTGAGACCCTAAGCAATGGTGGAGAAGGAGCCTGAACTGGCCTTGCCCTCCAATCAGATTGATGACTACCTTAATTCTCTTCATAGAACCTTCATTCTGCAATTTACAGAAGCAGATGCAGAGATCCACAGATAAGCACTGGGCCAAGCTTCCGGAGACCAGCCCGAGAGAGAGGAACAACAACACGAGCAAAGGGGTTAAGACCATGATGGGTATTCCCACAGAAACAGCTCAACTGAGCTAGTGGGAGCTCACTGACTGTGGACTGAGAGTGGGGGAACCTGTGTAAGACCAAACTAGGCCCTCTGAGTGTAGGTGACAAATGTGTGGCTAGGGCAGACTGTGTGGCCACTAGCAGTGGGACCAGGATTTATCTGAAGTACTTGACCTTTTGAAATCCATTCCCTATGGAGGGATACTTTGCTCACCCTAGATATAGTAGGGAGGGCATTGGTCCTGTCTCAAAGTGATGTGTCAGACTTTGTTGACTCCCCATGGGAAGCCTTACTCTCTCTGAGGAGTGGATGGGGGAATAAGGTGGAGGGAATGGGAGGAGGGGAGGGAGTGGGAACTGGGATATTATGTAAAATGATAAAAGATTGTGTTAAAAATTAATTAATTAATTTTTTAAAAGTTAAACATAGTAATATTCCTAAGAGAATTAATTTGACTTGTGAATAATACAGTCCCCTATCATATTGTCTTCTAGATATACAGTTGCTTACAAGTCATGATACATTTTCTATTGCACTGACGATCACATTGAGTTGGTCATTAACACAGAAGGAGAGAAATGAATTGGTAGATTATATCATGTTAAAAAAAAAACCATCAGGTCTGCTTCACCTACAATAAGATGCCTTTTAATTCAGGCTGTATCCTTGGCTGTGAACAAACCAAAGTCCCCAAGTATCAGGCACAGGTAAATGTTAAAAGCAACCAATTTGCCACAAAGTATTTTCTGCCAACTGGTATCCCTAGTCTGGAGGCATTACACCTTTGACTGGTCTTCCATTCTGTTTCACATGAAGTAATGCCATTGTGGGCAATACCCCCATTCTGGCTCTTACCAGCAAAAAACATTCTCTATACCGGCCAATATACTTGTTTCTGGCTATGCTGACCTCTTCAAAGCGTGGTGTCTCTGCTTTGACCCTGCCCACTCTGCTCAGCATCTTTCTTTTTGGTGCCAATAAAATCAGTTTCAAAGCCTGCCTGCAGATGTTCACCATACATTCATTTTCCATCATGGAGTCAGGAGTTCTTCTAGCCATGTCTGTGGATCACTTTGTTGCCTTCTACAACCCACTTCGCTATATCAACACACTGCCCCATGTTGCTGGTACAAGTGTTACACTTGGACTGAAGTCTGTTGCTCATGATCCCCCTGCCTTTTCTCCTAAAGCATCTTCTTTTCTGTGGCCACAATGTGCTCTCCTACTCCTATGTCTGCATTTAGCTCTAATCTAGCAAATGGCCACAAAGCGATCAAAAGCCATGGCCACTAGGATAGCTGACTCCATGATGCAAAGTGTGTAAATGAAAACCATTTGTGTTAGACAAGCATCAAAGTTGATCCAGTGTGCACCAAACCAGAAGATGGCAAGCATCTGCAGAGTTGCATAACAGGTAAGGCACGTGTTGTTCATTGCAAGAATGCAAAGGAAGAAATACATAGGCTGGTGGAGACTTGGCTCTAACTTTACAGTAGTGATGATTATGCTGTTCCCCAGCAAGGTCAGGACAAACAGGAGACAGATGGGGATGCCTATCCAGCAATGAAAGCTTTCTAACCCAGGAATACCAAGCAGGAAGAAAGATGCAGTGTGATGTTAAACCTAGGGATGCTGCATGTTAATAATACTGTAACCGGCCAGCAGGCAAACTTCCTGCAGGTAGGCTGATCCAACATCCCCATCCCATTGATCAGACCCTGTAAACTACAAACCCCACTTCACCCCCAAACTCTCCTATCCCCTGTAACTCTGAAACACAGGCTGCAAATACATAGAGAGGACCAAGAGGTGAGTGACCACCCACCTGGTGGGACACCCTATTCTCTAGGCCCTCCATACGAGGGCAAAATCCCAGGTCCCTCTGCCATCTGCCTCAGCTTCTCTAGCTAGCCAGCAGGCAAGCTTCCTGCAGAGAGGCTGCTCCAACACCCCCACTGCATCCATCAGACCCTGCATGCTCCAAGTCCCACTTTGTCCCCAAACCCTCTTATCCCCACCCCCACAACTTCAAAGGAACTCTGAGACATAAACTGCATCTACACAGAGAGGATCAAGAGAGAAACCCTGAAGCACAGGCTGTGACTACACAGAGAGGACCAAGAGAGCAGACAAAGAGAGAGCACCAAGAGAAACCTCAGTGGCCTCCTGAGACACAGACAGCGACAGTACAGAGCAGACCAAGAACAGTTCCCAAAGACACAGACAGCCACTGCAGGGAGTGGATTAAGAGGCAAAGAACACTGGCAACACCAATTGGAAGAAGAGATGGGTAGACACCAAAACAAGAATTCATTCAACAACCTAAAAAGCAATATGGTAAAACCAGAACCGAGTGGGCAAACAACAGGAAGACATGATCATCCTAACCCAGAAAAAGCAGAAGAAAGTGATTTTAAATGTAATTTTATGAGGATGATGGAGACCTTTAAAGAGGAAATGAAAATTTCCCTTAAAGAAGTTGAGAAAAAGACTAACAAAAGAATTGGAAGAAATCAATAAATCTCTCAAAGAAACCCAAGAAAACAGGTAAAACAAACAGTTAAAGAGTTCAAGACTTGAAGACTAAAATAGAGGCAATAAGGAAAACACATAACAAAGGAATTCTGGATATGGAAAATCTGGGTAAATGAACAGGAACTCAGGAGGCAAGCATAAACAACAGAATACAAGAGATGGAAGAGAGAATCAGAGGTGTTGAAGATACTATAGAGGAAACAAATTCATCGGTCAAAGAAAACATTAAATCCAACAAATTCTTAACACAAAACATCCAGGAAATCTGGGACACCATAAAAAGACCAAACCTAAGAATAACAGGGATAGAAGATGGAAAGAAGTCTAACTCGAAGGCACAAAAAATATATTCAACAAAGTCGTAGAAAACTTTGCCAACCTAAAGAAGGATATTGCCACCAGAAGCTTACAGAACACCAAATAGTCTGGAACAACAACAAATAGTCCCCTCGCCATATAATAATCATACAGAATAAAGAAAGAATATTAGGAGCTGCAAAGGAAAAACTTCAAGTAACATATAAAGGTAGACCTATCAGAATTACATTCAACTTCTCAATGGAAACCATGAAAGCCAGAAGATCCTGGGCAGATGTGCTACAGACACTAAGAGACCATGGATGCAAGGCCAGACTACTATACTCAGCAAAGCTTACAATTACCATCAATGGAGAAAACAAGATACTCCATGACAAAACCAGATGTAAGCAATGTGTATCCATAAACCCAGGCCTACAGAAAGTGCTAGAATAAAAACTCTAACCCAAGGAAGCTAACTGCACCCACAAAAGCACAGGCAACAGACAACTTTATACCAGCAAACCCCAAAGAAGGGAAACACACAAACTCTATCACTAAAAAATAACAGGAATTAACAATCACTGGTCATTAATATCTCTTAATCTCAATGGACACAATTCACCTATAAAAAGACACAATCTAAGAGAATGGATATGAAAGCAAGATCCATCCTTCTGTTGTATACAAGAAACACACCTTAACCTCAAAGACAGACATTACCTCAGAGTAAAGGGTTAGGAAAAGATTTTCCAATCAAATGGATCTAAGAAACAAATGGGTGTAGCTATCCTAATATGCAACAAAATAGACTTCAAACTAAAATCAATCAGAAGCATGGAGACAGAAACTTTATATTCATAACAGTAAACATCCTTCAAGATGAAGTGTCAATCCTGAACATCTATGTTCCAATACAAGAGCAGCCACATATGTAAAAGAAACATTACTAAAGCTTAGATTGTACATCAAACCCCACACACTAATAGTAGGAGACTTCAACAACCTACTCTCCCCAATGGACAGGTCAATCAGACAAAAGCTTAACAGAGACATAAGAAAACTAACAGATGTCATGACTCAAATGGACTTAACAGACTTCTATAGAATGTTTCACCCAAGCATAAAAGAATATACCTTCTTTTCAACACCTCATGAAACCTTCTCGAAAATTGATCACATACTCGGGAACAAAGCAAATGTCAACAGATACAATAAAAAATTGGAATAAACCCCTGTATCTTACCAGATCACCATGGTTAAAAGTTAGAATTTAACAATAACACTAATTGCAGAAAACTTACAAACTCATGGAAATTGAACAGTGCTCAATTGAACTCCCTAACTCCTGGGTCAAGGAAAAAATAAAGAAATTAAAGACATCCTAGAATTCAATAAAAATGAAGGCACAATGTACCTGAAACTATGGGACACTATGAAAGCAGTGCTAAGAGGAAAGTTCATAGAACTAAGTGCCTACATAAAAAAAGGTGGAGAAAGCTCACACTAGTGACTTAACAGTACACTTGAAAGCTCTAGAACAAAAAGAAGCAGACTCACCCAGAAGGAGTAGAAGACAGGAAATAATCAAATTGTGGGCTGAAATCAATAAAATAGAAACAAAGAAAACAATACAAAAGATCAGTAAAACAAAGAGGTGATTCTTTGAGAAAATCAACAAGGTAGACAAACCCTTATCCAAACTAATCAAAAGGCAGAGAGAGAACACTCAAATTAACAAAACCAGAAATGAAAAGGGGGACATAACAACACTGAGGAAATCCAGGGAATCATTATGTCATACTACAAAAACATGGACTCCACAAAATTGGAAAATGTAAAAGTAATGGACAATTTTCTGGATAGGTACCACATACCAAAATTAAATCAAGACCAGATGAACAATTTAAATAACCTGCAAGGAAATAGAAGCAGCCATCAAAGTCTTGCAACCAAAAAAAAAAAAAGACAGACTTCATCTTGAAGGATGTTTACTGTTATGAATATAAAAAATATAAAAAAATAAAAAAAAGACAGAGCCTGATGGTTTCAGTGCAGAATTCTACCAGAGCCTCCAAGAAGAGCTAACACCTGTACTCCTCAAAGTGTTCCACAAAATAACAGGAAAAAATTGCCAAAATCCTTTTATGAGGCTTCAGTTACCCTGATACTAAAACCACACAAAGACTCAACAAAGAGAATTACAGACCAATCTTACTCATGAACATAGATGCAAAAATACTCAGTAAACTACTGGCAAACCAAATCCAGGAACACATGAAAAAAATCATCCACCATGATCAAGTCGGTTTCATCAAGAGATGCAGGGATGGCTCAACATACAAAAATATATCAATGCAATCCACCATGTAAATAAACTGAAAGAAAAAAACATATGATCATCTCACTACATGTGAAAAAGCATTCAACATAATCAAACAACACTTCTTGGAGAGATCAGGGGTACAGGGAACGTATCTAAACTTAATAAAAGCAATATACAGCAAGCTGAAAGCCAACATCAAATTAAATGGAAAGAAATTCAAAGTGATTCCACTAAAATCAGGAACAGGACAAGGCTGTCCACTCTCTCCATATCTATTCAACATAGTTCTTCAGGTTCTGGCTAGAGCAATAAGACAACAAAAGGAGATCAAGGGGATTCAAATTGGAAAGGAAGAAGTCAAACTTTCACTATTTGCAGATGATATGATAGTATACATAAGTGACCCCAAAAACTCTACCAGGGAACTCCTACACCTGATAAATACCCTCAGTAATGTAATAGGATATAAGATTAACTCAAAAAAATCAGTAGCCCTCCTATACACAAATGATAAATGAACTGATAAAAAAATCAGAGAAATATCACCATTCACAATAGCCACAAATAACATAAAATATATGCGATAACACTAACCAAAGAAGTGAAAGACCTGTTTAACAAGAGCTTTAAGTCTTTGAAGAAAGAAATTGAAGAGGATACCAGAAAGTGGAAGGATCTCCCATGCTCCTGAATTGGTAGGATCAATATAGTAAAAATGGCAATTCTACCAAAGGCAATCTATAGATTCAATGCAATCCCCATCAAAATCCCAACAAAATTCTTCATAGACCTTGAGAGAACAATAACTAACTTTATATGGAAAAAAAAAGCCCAGGATAGCCAAAACAATCCTATACAATAAAGGAACTTCCGGAGGCATTACCATCGCAGACTTCAAACTCTATTACAGAGCTACAGCAATGAAAACAGCTTGGTATTGGCATAAAAACAAATAGGTTGACCAATGAAATCGAATCCAAGACCCAGATATTAATTCACACACCTATGAACACCTGATTTTTGACAAAGAAGCTACAATTATACAATGGAAAAAATAAAGCATCTTCAAAATATGGTGCTGACATAACTGGATGTCAACATGTAGAAGAATGAAAATAGATCCACATCTATCTCCATGTACAAAACTCAAGTACAAATGGATTAAAGACCTCAATATAAATCCAACCACACTAAACCTGACAGAGGAGAAATTGGGAAGTAGCCTTCAATGCTTGGGCACAGGAGATCACTTCCTATGTATAACCCCAGTAGCATAGACAATAAGAGCAACAGTGAATAAATGGGACCTCCTGAAACTGAGAAGCTTCTGTAAAGCAAATAACACAGTCATGAAGACAAAAGGCATCCTACTGAAGGGGAGAAGATGTTCACCAACCCCACATCAAAGGTCTGATCTCCAAAATATATAAAGAACTCAAGAAATTAGACATTAAAATTCCAAATAACCCCCTCAAAATGGGGTACTGAACTGAACAGAGAATTCTCAACAGAAGAATTTCAACTGGACAAAAGATACTTAAAGACATGTTCAACTTCCTTAGCTATCAGGGAAATGCAAATCAAAACAACTTTGATATACCATCTTACACCTGTCAGAATGGCTAAAATAAAAAACACCAATTGATAGCCTATGCTGGAGAGCATGTGGAGTAAGGGGAACACTCATCCATTGCCGGTGGGAATGCAAACTTGTACAACCACTCTGGAAATCAGGATGGTGGTTTTTCAGAAAAGTGTGAATCAATCTACCTCAGGACCCAGCAATAACCTTTTGGCCATATACCCAAAGGATGCTCAATCATATTAAAGGACATTTGTTCAAATATGTTCATAGCAACATTATTTGTAATAAAGAGAACCTGGAAACAACCTAGATGTCCCTCAACCAAAGAATAGATAAATAAAATGTGATACATTCACACAATGCAGTACTACTCAGCAGTAAAAAATAATGACATCTTGAAATTTGCATGCAAATGGATGGAACTAGAAAAAATGATCCTGAGTGAGGCAACGCAGACCCAGAAAGATGGACAAGGTACTCACTCATAAGTGGATACTAACTGTGAAGCAAAGCATAGCAACCCTTAGTCCATGACCCTAGAGAATCTAAGTAATAAGGTGAACATTAAAATATATATATATATACATATATATGTATCCACCTGGAAAGGGGAAATAGACAAGATTGCCTGACAAAATTGGGAGCATGGAGGTGGGGAGGAGAAAGGACAGCAGAGGGGGAAGAGGAGGAGAGAAGGGGAAGTGGAGGAGAACTGGAGGTAGTGGGATAGTTGAGATGGAGGAAGGAGAGAGTTAGGAGCGAGGAAAGAGATATTTTGATTGATGGAGCCATTATGGGGCTATCAAGAAACCTGACACTAGAGGAATTCTCAGGAATCCACAAGGATGACTCCAGCTAAGACCCTAAGCAATAGAAGAGAGGGTGCACGAACTGGCCTTGCCCTGTAGTCAGTTTGATGACTATCTTAAATGTCACTACAGAACCTTCATCCAGCAACTGATGGAAACAGAAGCAGAGATCTACAGCGGAGCACTGGACTGAGCTCCAAAGTCCAGTTGAAGAGTGGAAAGAGTGAATATATGAGCAAAAAGGTCAAGACTATGATGGGAACACCCAATGAAACAGTTTGCCTGAGCTTATGGGAGCTCACCAACTCCAGATGGACAGGGAAGGAACCAAACTTGGCCCTCTGAATATGGGTGACAGTTGTATGGCTGGAGCAGACTGAGGGGCCACTGCCAGTGGCCCCAGGATTCATCCCTACTGTTTGTACTAGCTTTTTGGGAACCCATTCTCTTTAGATGGATATCTTGCGCAGCCTAAATATAGTAGGGAGGGCCTTGGACCTTCCCCAAAGCAATGTGCCTTACCCTCTCTGAGGAGCAGATAGCCCTATGTGGAGGGAATAGGAGGAGGGGAGGGAGTGGGAACAGGGATTGGTACATAAAATGGAAAAAAAAACTTAGCTTTCTTTCCTTTTAAAAAATAAAATAAAATAATGAAGACAGAGAGAGGCAGAAAAAGAGAGAGAGAGAACATACTGCTTTACCAAAGGACGAAGTTTGGTTCCTAGCACCTATACCAGACGGCACACAACCACCTATATCTCCACATCCAGGGAATTTGGTGCGCTCTTCTAGACTTTGTGAGAATCTGAAGAACTCAATTACACACACAAAATAAATAAATAAACATTATAGTCTTTCTAAGATGAAAATAATCTAGTGTTCTTTTCCTTTTTTAAAGATTCTGGCTTATTCGGGTTTCCTGCTTATTTTCTGAAGAGTGAAAGAAAGAAAGGGTGTGGGTTGAGTGAGTAAGAAGGTGAGGAGGAGCTGGAAGGAGCTTTGTGAGTAGAAACCCTAAGCAGAATATAGTGTATGAAAAAAAATTCAACACAAAAAGGAACCTCACCAGCCATAAATGGATAAATTTTTAAAAACACTAGGATTTAACTATACTGTGGAACATTCTGCATTAGTCAAAATGATAAGATGATAGGTGCTTAAGAGTTAAGCAAAATTTGAGAGGGAGGGAGAGAGAGAGAGAGAGAGAGAGAGAGAGAGAGAGAGAGAGATTACTTGGCCTTCCTTTGTGTGTTATTTTCTATTGGTTGCATCATTCCAATTCATGATACTTGTTACATGTCTCTTACTTCTTTACCGCTGCTTTCTCTATTGACTATAATTTTCACTAATCATATTTTTGTTTGTTTCCTTGCTTTTTTCCTTACTATTCAACAATTTCATACATGTACACAATGTGTTTCAATTATTTTCTCCCTCAAATGCTCTCTGAACTCCTACCCATCCCCATCCCCTTCACTGCTATTTCTTACTGATAGGTTTGAGGCGAGGAGAATCTTTGCCTTCAGATATATATTCACTGATGACCTCGCCAGACTCAAGTAGTAGTTCCAATGTTTGAGCCTAGTTAAACTAAATGAGTCATAAAATATTTTTCATTTTCCTCATTTACATTCCAATGAGATGCTAAAAAAAAGAAAACTAGGGGCAACCTGGTTAAAGATAATAATAAACACTGCAACTTATCAAAAAGAACTCATGGTCTTGGCATAAACCTGATATTAAGTGAACATTCTCAGAACATCTGGGAGACTTTTAAAAGAAAACATGCATTCTTTAATCTTAAGCATGGATGGGAAATCTGTGGTAATATCTGAGGAGCTAAAATGGTATGTTTGTAGATTATTTTATATGTGTAGAGAATGTATGGAACATCTGTCAAAGTTGCAAAGATCTCAAAGCTTCATATCCAGTCTCATACTGTATGAGTTGATATTGATATTATTCAAATTCATAGGTGGATTATTTTTAAATATTTTACAATTAAATAGTTTAATAATTTGACACAAGATTTGGGGGAAAATAATTTAAACTGGAGATTTCTACATGGGTTCTTTTTTATCTAATAAAGTTTTTAATTCTTATTTTAGTGCTCTGTGACTTTGTTTGAGCCCCCTCCTGCTCAAAACTTCTCTCTCTTGTTAAGCCGTCATTCTGCCCAGTCATCACCCTCTGTGCTCCGCCTCTGTGCCATCTATTAACACCCCCTGATGTGAGGTGACATTCTTCTCTCCTTTCCTCAGATACACTGAAGTCAATGCTAATAGTCCATGATTCGCTTACATTCTATCCTAATCGGGGCAGGAAGCTCCTAAAAGGAATAAGAATAAAATCACTCTGTGTTTTCTTTCACAGCCTGTAATCCTCTCTAGAGATCTACATGCCTGCTCTTAGTCTCAATATGCACTCATATATCTGTCCTGAAAAACGGATTAACCCCAATACTTTGTGATAACTCCTTTCAGCTAGCCAGGAACTTCTATGTTGCCAAGTTGGAAGAGAGAACTGTGCTAGACTTTGATATTCTTCTCTAGAGTGACTGTGCCCTGTGTAATGGACATGCCTAGTCTTGGGTGTATTGCCATTCAACAAATTCAAGGCTCCTTTCCAAAACTACTTAGTATGCCAGATAACTTATTTGGCATAAGATCTGCATTGGTATGAAATTTTTCAAAGTATTGTCCTGCTGCCAGTTCAGTGTGTTGCCTGAATATTTTGCTACCCATCTTTTGAGAAAACATCTCAGCGTTTCCTTGCATTAATGAATGAACATTTCCTTGAAGACTCAGTTAATAAGCCCACATTCATGTTGATCTTTGTAGAATGCACTCTATCTTCTCATTAGCACCTGCTGAGTGTTTTTATCATTCTCCCTATACACCGAACTCCGTTTCTCTGTGACCCTTAAGTGCCTTTTCTTCGCAGGATGATAGATTTTGTGTCCTGGCCAAGTAAGTTGTTTCTTCATATTTGTTGTGTTATTATATTTATTAAAGACTTTCATCTCTGAATTCCTCCACTTTTTTCTAAGTCTCTTGGGCCACTCTTGATTTATAATATCCAGATCTTGTGTGCATCCTATCATTTAAAGGATCCTTTCGCTAAAGTAGTGGCACGAAGAGAACACTTCCCAAACAATCTTAGTAAATCTTACAACTGGATTATGTGAAATTTTAAGGCAAAATGCTTTGTTTTATCCTAAAATGTTTGCTTAAATGGTACTTTATCCTTAACTGATACAACAATTACATTGGGTAATGATTGAGTCAAGATAACGTAGCATATCCATCCTTTAGATCATTAGCATTTCTGTTTGGTGATAGTATTCAAAATACTCTTTATTGCCTATTTTAGAAGAGACAATGCAATGTATTACTGGTAACCATAGCTACCCTATTAAGCAATAATAGAAGACCAGAATTTGTTCTTCCTATTTAACTATAAAATTGTATATTTGGCTAAGCTCTTCTCATCATCCCACGATCCCTTGCTTTGCTTAACTTTTTGTATTTTTTCCAACTTTAATTTCTATATGACTATTTTCAGATAACAATATTTCCAAGTGTTTGCTTTAATTTTACATTGTAGGGATGTAAAATGTTCTAAGTAATTTTTATATATTACTTATTTAATTATCATAGAAGATGAATATATCCACATTCACTTTCATATACATGTTTAGTTTCCTTAGGGACATCTAATATTAAGAAAGCTGTATGATTACTTTGTTAATTGCTCCTAAGGGAACCTGATTTTGTCTCTATTTCTCCACTCCTGGAGATTTTGGTTAGCTTTAAAAAGATGGAAGGCATCATTCTAGCCACAGATTTATGAAGATAAGGATGGCATGGGTGACGGACTTGCCAAAGTGAGTGTCCTTGGTCCCAACTGATGTTGAGCGGTGAGTGCTCAAGCTGGTCTCCCAGCCCTACATCTTAAAGCAGCTTCAAAGAGAGTGCCACCCCCATCCCAGGTCAAAGCTCTGCAGATTTCTTCTTACTAATAGGTATGCCTTTCTAGTTTCCTGAAAATGTGAGGTAGAATGAGGGGAAGCATTTCCTAAGGCTGAAAAAAAGTGCAAGTTAACAAAACAGTTTGAGAAGTCAAAATTTCTAGAAATAGTTTTCTAATGGATCACTTGTGGTTTCCCATGCAAGCCATGCATCTTTTTCAAAGGCTGATCTGTTCATGGGAACTCTTTGTTTTCTTGTTTCCTTAACAGGTGCTGTGAGGAAATCGGTGAGGCAGTGATTGGAAAGAACAGTTTAATTACAAAACTGGGGATAAATTAACTTGATCCTTCAGAGAATGCCTTTAAGAGGAGATGGTGGGCAACATTCTAACCTGTACTTGTTGCTAAAAGCTTAGACTTGTAGGAGATAGATAGCAACACTGCTGTCTTTAACAATAAGGAAACAAGTTACACACAAGCAGGTGAAGACGCACTTAGCTTAGGAGTTTAGCTCCCATGCAGTGCAGTTCCAGGACTATAGACTTCAGTGCATAACATCCTCTTCTTTCTGATGAAAGTTTGTATATTTTCTTCTGTGCTATATATCTTCAATCTTCACAGCTAAGTGATCCCTTTAATCACCTCCCAACTTTTGTAACACATCCTAAATGCAATAGAAAACTGTGTTAAGATCTCTTACTAGAACATCTGCCCCCACATGACTGTGGAGATGAAAAAGCAGTGATGAGAGAGAAACGAACACGCAAGAGCAATAGAAAACAAAATCAACAGAGAACAAAGGGCTTATGAATAAGGAAAGAGGGTCTCTTGTTCCCAGGATTGGTCTCTTCACAGTCAAGTTTCTTGAGGTGTGGCAAGTGAGATATGGGTTCAGAAGGATCAAGGAGTCACTTAAGGAAGTTAGAAGGAGCTGTTCAGTCGTGGAGATTGAAATCCACTAAAGAAGCCGAACATGAAGGCTTGTATTTTAACACACTCTGTTGTGTGTGATACTTGTCTCTGAGGTCAGTGATTTGCTCCTGACTCTCTCCACCTTAACTTGCCCCACAGCCCTTAACTTGCCCTTTCCCAAATCTACTATCTACGGAGTTAAACTGCATCAGAGAGTGATACGTACCAGGGGTCCTATGCTCAGGAGGAAAATGAGAGGGGTGATTTTTCATTACTGTCTTTCATATTTCCATAAAAGCTTATATAGACCATGATTTTTAATATCTCAGTGTATCCACCATTTTTATTTTCTCAGTGTCTTAATTTATTGTTTAGAAAACACTATGTCACACACTAACTGCAGCAGTTATTTTTTTTTCCTGTCAGGTAGGTTCAACTTTTTGACATTGCACACAATGTCATCATCTACAAAGTTCACAATTAAAAACTGCAAAATTAACTTACAATGAAAATTTCAGAGTATTTTAAGTGGTTTTATAAATTCGTGTTGGTTCACGTGCATAGCTACCGTCAGCTTCATGCATCCCACAGGCAGCAGGTTGGACACCCCTGCAGGATCCACCTAACTTCTCCACTTAATCTAAAAACTTTCTACTGAGCCTCATGTCTGAGATGAAATGATACTTTCCGAGTAAAATTTCCTCTGGCTTTTAAAAGTAAATCAAATTCCCTTTCTAGGATCCTTTCATAGGATCCTGAACATTTCCATCCTAGGGTGTAACTGTGAGGAAGACTTCAGGATCCATGTCTGTGCAGGATCAGAAGTACATGTGATCTCTATGTCTTGTGGTTAAAGGTTGCAGAGATTTCCTGAGCAATTCCAGGACTCTCTACTTCCTCCATCATATATGGTGATTGGTAGAGAGAAATGCTAATTGTGTATGGGTCAGCAAGGCAGAGAGAACTTAATAATTCCCAATGTGGAATAGTGAGTTCTCTCCATTATAGTGACTGTAAAAGAATTTGTACCAGAGAATTTGAACATTGGGCTTGGGCCTGTGTGGATAGGTAAGCAGGGTGTATGGGTGGGAGGATATGCACAGGGGTGCATTGATTCATGATATAAGACCTACCATGAGAAGTCCTTCCTATATTCCCTGTCCAAGATGCTTTTGTATTACTGCTCTGGCCAAGACAATACTCTGCTCATTCTAGGAAGATGGTTTTTCATCTTCTGACAACATTGTTTGCCCAGGAAAGCATTTATTGCATTCTTAGGTTCTTAGTATTTCAGCTATTGTGAGGTAAGAGATATGTCTAAGACAAAGAATTCCTAATGAGTAAAATTAGTTTTTTAAGATTATCAGTCAAAAGATTCTGGGGGTGGTCATCACAGTATTTCAGGAACCATGAAGTCTTTTAGAAATCAGCCAACCTGGTCTGATTCCTCCTCAGTCATCTGGTTCTTTGCACACAATCCTAGCGATCTGCTACAGGCTACATTCGTGGTCAAGATCTCAGCCTTGCCTTGGTCCTCCATTACTCACTACCAGCTTATTAGAAAGTTTAAAGCTGTTGTCTTGTACTTATATGTTTATCAATAACTTCTGTCCGTCTATTACAAACATTAGTCAATACCTTATTCTGGGTGTGTGTATAGGTTTATCTCCCTAAGAGCTTTCCACAGCTAGGAGAGTCCGCACCAACACAGGGCAGTCACTTCCCTCCTAGCTGATCCGAGGTCCCTGCAGTTGGGAGGGATGCTTTTCTTTCCTCTATAACTTCTTCAACACAGAAACAGAAAATCTTTCACAGTGAAAATATCTTAATGGGACTCATATGTCAGTTTTCAGGAACGAGTTCTTTGGTCACATGAATCAAAGTTTGTTTTCCTCTCTTTCCTTGATGCCCAATGAATTTTTTTCAACATAATGTAGTCTTACTAGCTTGTTTCTGACTTTTGAGGAGGCACTGCCACCCACACAGGATTAGATGTCAACATGAAGATTTCCAATAACTCTTTAGGGTTCTTACCTACAACGTTCAATTTGGTTGGCATCCCAGGGCTGGAGACAAAGCACATCTGGATATCCATCCCCTTCTGCCTGATGTACACCATCATCTTCCTTGGGAATGGCACCATTCTTCATGTCATCAGAACAGACGCTTCCCTGCATCAGCCCATGTATCTCTTTCTTGCCATGCTGGCACTGGCTGAGGTTGGTGTCTCTGCCTCCACTCTACCAACGGTGCTAGGAGTCTTCCTTTTCAATTCTCCTGAGATTACCTTTGAAGCATGCCTTCTCCAAATGTTTTTTATCCATTCTTTCTCCATTATGGAGTCAGCTGTGTTGTTAGCCATGTCTGTGGACCGCTTTGTGGCCATCTACAGTCCACTACGTTATACAACTATCTTGACACGGCCTTGCATCTTTGGCACAGGAGCTATCATTGGACTGAAAAGCGTTATACTAATGGCCCCGTTGCCTATACTGTTACAGAGACTGCCTTTCTGTGGCCATAATGCCCTCTCTCACTCCTATTGCCTCCACCCCAACCTTATCCATTTACCTTGTGGAGACATTTCTATCAACAATATCTATGGACTTTTCATTGTTACCTCCACTTTTGGGCTAGATTCATTGCTCATTGTGCTGTCCTACGGGCTTATACTCCACACTGTACTAGGCATTGCCACTGGAGAAGGGAGGAAGAAAGCACTGAACACATGTGGCTCCCACGTCTGTGCTGTGCTTGCTTATTATGTACCTATGATTGGCTTGTCTATGGTCCATCGCTTTGCACATCATGTGTCTCCTCTGCTACAAACCATGATGGCCAATGCTTATCTTTTCTTGCCCCCTGTCATCAACCCCATTGTCTACAGCATTAAGACCAAAGAGATTCGCCGTGGCATCATCCGAATGCTCTCCGAGAAGAGGCTCAGAATTTAGCGGACGTTGCTAAAAAGAGGGGTGTTTAGTTGGTTTCCGCAGTCACAGGCCATCCTAGTTTATGTTCTATAACTGATGTAAGCTTGGAATACACTGTCTAGGATCTGTGGAGCTGTTCTCTGGTAAAGAGTGCATACTGCTCTCCCACAGAACCCATGTTCTGATTCCAGCACCCACATTAGGCAGTTCACAACTGCCTTCACCTCCAAATCAAAGACGATCATACTCCTCTGGCCTTCATATGCACCTGTACTTCAATACACGCATGCCATGCATATGCATGCGCATGTGCACACACACACAATTAAAACAAAAAACATCTTCCTTTAAGAAAACAGTGTCTAGTAGAAGGGAATTAGAGTCTGGTAATGGATGAGAATGAAATGGCAAGTACATATGTATTACTTGTGATAGATCAGTTTACAAAACCAATGATATTATTTGCCATGTTGTATGGCATGCTTGTCTAGATATATTACTTTGCAAAGTTGGGTCAGAAATGCAAGAAAAGTTCTGTTTTTTAAACATCTCATTTTTCATCAGAAAATTGAAACTGCAATTTGAAAGATATGTGAGAAACATATTGACCCCTCTATACGTCTCTAATCGGGAAGAGAAAAAACCAATCTGTATTGCATCCTCCCGAATCTCTGAATTCCACAGTAGGCAAACTTGAGTTCCAAGGAGTTCAAAGAGATTCCTCTACACAGGCACTGATGTGTCATTTATCCAGCTTCACCAAGGCCACACAAAGTTACCTAAAATTACAAACTTGTGCATCATACAAGATTTTGAAGCTCTACACAGATTCAGAAAACAAGCTTCTTCTTTAAATGTTTTTATATGATTGAATATGACTCTTCAAATACTTTCAACAATTAAAGACTCTATAAAACAAGATTATTGAGGAACAAATATGTAGTAGATACACTATTCTTTTAGTGATTCCTCAAAAAGCCTCAGGTAGCATTGATATAATGTTTATTCTTCAAACAAAATTCTAAACTTCTTCTTAGTGTCTTGTTTAAGCATATAGAACCAAGAGCTACTATTGCAATCTTTCTGGACCAGACTTCAGAATAAGAACTATTAACACTTAGCACATGTCAATGGAACAAGAACTCCAACACTTTGTTTTTACTGTAATTCAGCCAAGTAGAATGCACTGAGCACAAGTCTAAACCATCAAGACTGAGCGATGACGTAAGGGATCAGGTCCTTCACTCACGAGTGCTCAGCTCACTGAGAAAGTGTTTTCTCCACATATTTTCTGTCTCTACCACACTGTGTACTACCTGGAATGAAGTTTAGAATCCATTTTAGTCAGAATCTATAATACCTATTATATGAGGAAATACAAAATAAAAGAAGCCTATGAATATTGTGGTAGTTTGAAAGAAAGTGTCCCCCAAAGGGAGTGGTGCTATTAGGAGTCATGGCCTTGTTGGAGTGGGTGTGGCCTTGTTGGAGGAAGTGTGTCACTGTGGGGGTGGCTTTGGGGTCTCTTTTGCTCAGTCTTCCCTCAGTGTGATACTCAGACCAATTCCTGCTGCCTGTAAGAACTAAGATTCTCAGCTACTTCTCCAGAACCACATCTACCTGCATGCTGCCATGTTCCCCACCATAGACTAAACCTCTGAAACTGTAAGCTGTCAGAAGAATTAAATGTTTTCCTTTACGAGAGTTGCCATGGCCATGGTGTCTCTTCACAGCAACAGAAACCCTAAGACAAACATGGATTTGAAACATTTAAAATCTTGCTTTCATGTTACATTTTAAGGCCTGTAGAAGTTATGCCTGTGACCTGATCTCTAAGTTGTCATTCGCCATGTCTGTGAATTGAGAATTTATAGCTGCCTAAGAGAACAGGCTAGACTCACACCCGCTGTGTGGCAGTGGAACTCTGTAGAAACAGTGATTTAGAGTTGTAAGGAGAAATCAAGCAAGCAAACCCACAAGAAGACCTTCCCATAGATAGCCAGAGAAATAAGAGAGAGGTTATTTTCTGAACCAAGAAAATAGGAAAGGATATCTTTAGGGAATCCAGAGAAAAGTGTTCCACATTTAGTGGGATACAAAGGAGATGGTGGGATCAAGTTGTCAAACAATGTGGTAGAAAATGAAAGTCTTGGCAGCTCACTTCTGTTTCTGGAGTTTGTATGGTGACTATTCTGCTCCCTGTCTATAGATACCTCAATATCTAAGGCTACTGAAACTCTGAGTCTCCTAACATAGATGTATATCAAACATATTTACCTTTTGTCTACATTTTAGTAATTCTGTTTTATCTCTTCAAACATCAAAAAGTACTTCAAATAATTATATTTTCTTTTTATATGTGTATGTCTGTATAAATTATATATAGAGATATATAATTCATGCACATATTGGGTCTATAATTATCAAAAACAATAGAATATTTTATAATGAAGATCTAACCACAACTGATTGCCACTGTATGGGGAGAAATGAATGTAGTCTAAATAATGTCTCACAATGTCTGAGAACATAGCTCAGTTGGTAGAGTACTAGCTAGTGTTCGTGAAGTCCTGGGTTCATAATCTCCCTTACCTTATAAAATAGGGTGTGGTAGTACAAACTTATAATTCTAGCACTTAGGAAACAGAAGCAGGAGATGCAGAAGTTCAAGGTCATCCTCAACTATGGAGCAAATTTTAGAGCAGTCCGTACTACATAAAACCATCTAAAAATAATTAACAAAGTTGCACAAAACTTCTAAGTCAGATCTCTAGGTGACACTCCTTATAGCCTCTTCACTCTGAGGAGAGAGCCAGAATTTCTTGAGAAGATATTGAGTACATCATATTCAACAGCTATTTTCTGCAGATCATGTAAAAGGACACTCACTCCTTTGCCTTTTATGCTGTTTTCCATTGAGAAACATGGGCTGTCCTTGATTCAATGTTTAATATATGTATGTCTATGTCTTTTAGATCACTCATAGCCTGTATGTGAAAAACTTTGGCATTTATTTTTATATCCATATATTTCATTCATTGAAATCTGGTATATAGTGCTTATCATAATTTATTTATAGGTTTCCAGGGTATCTGTTTCTATGCAGTCTTATGAATTGCATTGTAGTCAAAAGTTCTCATATGTATGTGTCAATTTTTATGTGGCTAAATGCATTTGTCAATGTAATTTCTGGAGATGGAATGGCTGCGTAAACATTCCTGGAAACTTTCAGGTTTTGAAGGTGCCACACCCATCTATCTGCCCACCAGAGGCTGTCAATAGTCCTGGGTTTTGCTAATATGACAAAGACAAAGCTGACTCTCAGTTTATCACACTAGCTCTTGTTCTGAACGCATATAGACTATGTGATTATTATCTTTACTTTATATAAGCAGTCCCTTCATGCTTGAGGAGAAATCCTACCTTCCTGGGGATAAAGTAATGTGTGCCCGTGTCACAGCTGTTCCCTGCAGCCCATTGTAAGGGGACAGCCTGTTTGTCTGAAGATTCTCCTGTGAATCTCCCAGGAGATCTGGACACTTTTCACAATCTTCGGCTCGGAGTTTGATTAATGCATGACTTTCCTTCAACTGTGGACAGTCCTCAAGCAGAATGAGGAAACTAACAATCACTGAGACAAGCCTCCATTACAATATGGGCTAGACCATTCTCCTCCTCAGAGGATCAGTGCATTCCCAAGTACTCAATTGCTGATGAGCATAGAATGCTCAGGAAATTTCACGGACGACAATACTATTTGTTGCTACTATTTAGTTTTCCTTTTTCAAACTAGATGTCTGCATTCACAGAAGACAAACAATATTGTTTTTTGTCTTCACATCTTTATCTCAAACCATTTTATCTCTGCCCTAAACTTGCTGTTACAAGCAGGCAGAATAGATATTCACATAAATAATTTTAGCACTTCAAATTTAGACTCAGATGATGAATCAGAGCTTTTTCAATAAATTGAACATAAATCTGAAGTTCGAGATGGTAGAATTTTGTGGGGAGGGAACAGGACGAGAGGAGGGGGGGATTTATGGTTGTTATGTAAAATAAATAAAAATTCAAAAGACAGTAGAATTTCTCAAGGAATGAATGTAATCCTTGCCTGGTAGGCATAAAGACTTAAAATTTAACTTCTGCCATTGACCCCTGCGGTAGCCTGATTTATATGATAACTCCTCGGCACTAATTTTCCAGGGTGTGCTGTCCTTCCAGAGCCAAATCCCACGCTCTCGGGTCTGGATGCCCAGGTTTCCACGTCACAATACAGATTCCTCTCCTGAGCAAAAAAAAAAAAGGCTTCCTGGTTCTCTCCCTTGAGGCCTGAAGTCTCAGAGCAATTCTGCATATTCTTGTAAACTCCTTAAGAGATGGTCCCACTGGTCTTCTACATTCCAGTCTAAGAGCTTCAGTCACATAAAAACCGCTTGCAGCCACGGGCCAGACAACAGAAACCAAAGAACACTGAACAAACACAACACAGTGAGTATTCAGTGAGGCTGGACTACCCCCGAAATGGAGAGCGAAAAGAGGAGAAAGCTGGTGATTGAGACAGAAGTTATCCCATAGAAACGAGGGGGAAGTAAGCAGCCCTGTCTCGGAAACCGGCCAGGGAAAGTGGTGCTGGAGGGAAATGTGGTGGGTAGGAAAAGGGAAGCAGATTATGCAGAGATTTATCACAGCCACTGATGTTAGGAGTGGCAGAGCTGCCCTTTATCAAGGGACTATGTGTTCTGCTCTGTCTCTGTATCATCAGAATCGTGCCCTGGAGAATGGCTTTCACTGGCTGAAATCCCTGTTGCTCCTATTTTTGCCATTCTTATCAAATCTCTGAAAGGGGTGGGTTCTGGGGACACAAAAATAAATGAAAGGAATGAACAGAAACTAGCAAACACCGTCAGGAGACTGGGCATTACAGTGCCCCCTACGTGATGGTTTGTAAGCTAAGGGCAATCTGATGCTAAAGAAGAAGCTTAGTGAATGTTTCCCAATGACCCAATGCAGACCTCAGTGCACAAGGATGCGTTCTAGAAGAAGCAGGAGTGGAAAGAGCATGAAGCATCCCACAAGAGTGCAGGCATTGTGGCCTTCCATGCAGGGCTGGCTAAGGAACTGACCCATCTGCAGAATTACTCAATAGACTGTAATTAGTGTGTGCCGCAGAGTAAGGGCAATGCCACATTCGACCAGTACTAAGCCCAGGTCCCCTCTCTTTCCTCCTCCTCCTCTCACTCCCTTCTTTGCTTCCATCTTTTTCTGTATTTTTCTTAACACATATTCCCTGGATTTAGGACGACCCTGACGTGTCGCACCTGCACAGATACTCATGCTCAAATACAAATACTCACTCATATCTGTATCACACACACACACGTATTTCTAAACAGACAAACACATTCTCACCTTCAGAAAGTGAGTTGTCCACTAATTCCACACTTTTTTCAGGGGTCCCCCTGCCCACAGACCCTCTGATAAAAGAAAAACTAAGGTGTCTCTCCTCGGCTTACGGCCTTGTGAAAGCTCCATTCTCCCTCCAGAGCACTGGCTTTGCTCCAGTTCAGTTCCCATCATGCCTACAAGCAGGATTCACAGCCTATGCTAGTTTGCCATTATTAACCCTTTCTCAGCCCATTTAAATTTCTACTCAAACTACAGAGAACCAGGTAGACTATTTT
>PVIU01008077.1:0-86159 GCA_004026605.1 Ondatra zibethicus
CCTCTCCAGCATAAGTTGTCATCAGTGTTTTTTATCTTGGCCATTCTTACAGGTGTAAGATGGAATCTCAGAGTTGTTTTGATTTGCATTTCTCTGATGACTAAGGCAATATCTCAGATTTTATCAGGGGCCCTAAAGATACTTCATCTACAGACAACAGCAAGCAGTTTGGAGAAATCAAGTCCATATTCCCAAGAGTTGGGGTGGTATGTATGGTCTTTGGTTATTTGGTGGGTTGTGGGTATTTGTTTTATTTAGGGGGTATAGGATAAAAAGACAATTGTTAATCTCAAATATTTTGCACTGGCATGGATTTTGGAATAATGATACAAATTTAAAGTTAATTTTATTACACTGTATATATGTTTCTACTCTTGCTTAAAGGATTTTTGTTTATTGATATAAAATTTAAGGTCAATTTTGATATACTGTATGTATGTTTCTACTCTTGTTTACGATATAATGTTTATATAACTCACTTAAAATGCAAGGTATAATTAAAACACAGATCATCTATAATAGTCAAACTTACAGTCATAATAGTTAGGGTTTTTAGGTATACAAAGATATATTTCAATTAAATAGGTAATCTTCAGACCCTTCAAAGACCCACAGAATATGGCATTTAAAGTGTTTTAAAAACTTGGACTTCTTCTAGCAGAACCAATTACTTCAAAGAGGATGATGGGCATCAAAGAAACTTATTATGGAGTTTTCCTTCAATGTGGCAAGGCTAGTCATTTAGACAAGAAACTGCTCTTGCCTGGATTACTTGACAGTATATTGTATAAACTAGACATACAAGATCCTCAGGAAAATAACTTCTAAACTTTGTCAAAACAATGCATGATGGCCCTTCTGCTTCACAGAAGAAACTGACAGACATTCTGCAGGACACAGAGGAAAGAGACTGATGAACTTTGCCAATATATGTGGGACAGTCCTTCAAATTTCCTGCTTCACTGAAAAGTCTATCATACATTCTAGACCTATAGGCTGAAGATAGCCCTAGCATTACAGAAGAAGTTTGGGTAACTATCCAGCCAGTCAGATGTCTCTGTCATTTCTAGAGTTTAGGAAGTTGCTTGCAATGCACTTACTGTTTACTCAGGTAATATTATATCCTTTGGGGTCTTTGATGGAGTTGAATTCTAGATAGTTATAATTAATAGTTTTTCCTAGTTATGATAAAAGATAAATTAAATATAAAACTTTAAACTCACAAAAATAGGATAGATGATAGAGTATTTTCTTTAATTTTGCCAAACACAAATAGACTAGATATTGTTACTGTGATTTTTACTGTTTTGTTATATGTAATTTTACTATGTTAAAATTAAAAACCTTCCTTTTCAATTAGACAGAAAGGGAAAAATGCTGTGGGATGGTCTTTCTGTCTGCTGTGAATATGTGTTGCTCTCATTGGTTGATAAATAAAGCTGCTTTGGCCTATGGCAAGGCAGGATAGAGCCAGACAGGAAATCCAAGCAGAGATACAGGGGAAGAAGGGCAGTCTGGGAGATGCCAGCAGCCACCAAGGAAGAAAGACATAGAAAACAAAATAACAAGCCACTAATCACACAGCTAAACATCAATAAGAATTTTGGGTTAACTTAAGTGTAAGAGCTAATTAGTAATAAGTCTGAGCCATTGGCCAAACATTTATAAATAATAGTAAGCCTCTGAGTGGTTATTTGGAAACTGGTGGGTGGAAAAGCAACCTCTGAGTACAGCTTCCCTCCATGTCCTCTGCATTAGTTTCTGCCTCCAGGTTCCTGTCCTGTTTAAGTTCCTATCCTGACTGCCTTCAATGACAAACAGCAAAATGGAAATATAAGTCAAATAAACCATTTCCTCCCACAACTTGCTTTTTGGTCATAGTGTTTTATCACAGCAACAGAAACCCTAAATAAAATAGTGGAAACTTTATCTCCTGAGCTACTTCAGTGCTCAGTGCTTGAGTGTATATGTGTGTGTGTGTGTACACATTTTTACTTCCCCTTCTCTTTCTCTGCCATGTTGTGACACAGCTGATGGTCCCTCTGGGTGCTGTCACTGTATTGTTTGGACTTCTTAGCCACTGGAATCATCAATCAGTCAAACTTCCTTTCTACTTACAAATTAATTTCTTAGATTAGCATATATAGCAATTGATTTTATTATGGCATTTTCTACATATTTGTCATTGTACTTTGCTCATATTCATTTTCCTCTCCCTTCTGACCCCCTTTTCTTTATATACTACCAGTGTCAGTTATTGTTATAGTGATATAAAATAGATTAAGATAGGATACATAGTGCAATGAAAGAAAAATGCAATTTATCTGATAAAACATACCCCCCAAAGAGGGGCAAACATCGCTCTATAATTACACTTACATAAGAAAATGTTTTCTGTAGACTTTCATGATTATCTCCAGAGTAAGAATAAGCACAACAAAATAAATTATTATTATTAATATTTTAGAGACAAGGAGTGTGATATCTTTCAAATTAATCACACTACTTCCTAATCAATAACTATTTCCTGTGTAGACCCAGTGGCTTCTTTCATCATTCTAGGGCAAAGAAACTTCTGTGTTTTACATCTGAAATCCAATTTCATTTATCAAAACCACATTAATTTGAAAAGAGTGACATAATTATTTCTATAACATGTTGACACAGTGTTATTACGCCATCAATTCTCATCATTAGCTCAGTGATGGAGTCGTACCCCAGGAAGTCTACAGCAGTGAAGTACATCCCGGTGATGGAGTCATACCCCGGGAAGTCTGAAACAGTGAGATGCAGTCCTCAGACTCACTGAGACCCTCCTCCCTCTGCCTCCTTAGTACTGGTATTAAAGGTGTGTGCCACCACTGCCCGGCTTTGAGGGTAATTTTAAACACAAAGGAAAAACTGGAATCCAAGGTAGAAAACTCATTAAGGAAACTATGGATATTTGAAGCTTGTGTTACTCCAGACATTGTTACAGCTACTAACTGATGTCATCAAGCCCTTTGGGACTTTATTCCCATTTGCAGGTGAGGAAATAGAGGCTAAGAGACTGAACAATTTACTGTAGATCACACAAATGGCAAACAACACATCAAGACAGGAATTTAGGGTTTGGAGCGTCTCCATGGGTAAAGCATTTCCACATGTGTGCAGACTTCAAGTCGGATCCACAGCACCCACGTAAGAAAAGTAAAGCTGGCACAGTTGCCCCTTTACTCCCAGAGACAGAGGATGTCCCAGTGCAAGGTGCCTAGGTGGACTAACCAACTTAGTGCGCTCTGACTGCCTCAGGGAATAAGATGGAGGGTAACCAAAGAAAGCGCCAGTCATCAGCCTCGGGCCTCCACACACACATGTGCACATATGTACACAAACACATAGGCAAATGTGCATATATACATGTAAGTGCGCACACACATATGCACACAGATAAGAAATAAAAGGTAAAAGAAACACAAGAATTTAGATCCATTACTCTAAATACGTTTCTTCTCCATTATAGCACAAGTCAGATGAAACCACACCTTCTGCCCAGACTGGTAATCATCAAAAGTGCTGCAATACTTTCCAATGTAATTATACAACTGCTCTAGGGAGTCCTGGTGGGACGGGAAAAGGCATGATGAGCAAAGAGGCAGAGACTGCAAATAGCTTTGGATTGTGAAACTGGAGAAAGCCTAGATTCTGGGAACTACAGTCTACTTAAAGTAAATTCTTGATGTCCATCCTTGGAAAACCCAATAATAAATTACTAATCCTGGTTTGTGAACTACTTAGAGGAGAATGTTGAGCTTCCCCAGAACCAGCAAGCCATGACAAACCAGCACATATGTTCATTAGGAAATGAGCTTTGCCTGTTTAATGCAATTATGATCAATTTGTAATATGTGGTTTAGAAAATAGGATCATTTGATACGCCAGCAGTGGGCTGGTGCTGCCACTGGTCCACCCATATGGCCCTGCCTTATATCATTCATCAATAAGCTCAGTTATGATTTTTTTTAAAACACTAATGTTTGTCAAGATTGAGGCTATCTGAAGGTTCGATTATCCCAGGACTCAGTATCCAGTACCCGGAGTCTCTGACAGGATCTCATTGTTTTTTTGTTGTCTGTTGAATCTATAGTGATTATTTTTTCATTCTATTGTTGTTATTGGTGAACTTTCTCCCTTTTTACCATTTATTAGTCTTACTAGATATCATTATTGCATTTTCAGAGAACCAGCTGTATTGATGTATATTCCATATTTGTTTTTTATTTTTAATTAATGATTTTGTTTTATTATTTCTTTGCATTTTATTTTTGGATTTAAGTTACCATTTTTGTACTAGCTTCTTGAGATGGGCAGTTAAATTTCTATCCTTTGCCTTTGGAATTTAATACAGTTTTTCAGCCATATTATACAAATTAATTCCATGTTCTCCCTATAACATAGTTTTTATCATGAATCATGTTTTTTTTAAAAAAAAAAAAAACAGTGCTGCTTTTTCTTGGCGGGGTGGTGTTAATCCTACCAGTTGGGAATAAGACCACTACCACAATTTTTTATCCAGATTTGAAGCAAGCTTTAATTAAATGCTGGTCAGTATGATAGAGTCCAGCCAAGTCCATTCCTGGGTTCCCAGAAAGCAGCTATAGGTCACATCTTCAGAGGCTTAGAAGGCAGATCCATAAGGTCACCATATTTCCCACCAGATCCAATCAGGGACAAGTACGTATCCTGACATACTTCCTGCCTGTGCACCTCCTGCCTACATCCAATCAGGGGCAAGCCTGCCTGCCTACCTCCTGCCCACGTGTGACCAAGCATGTCTGGTACAGCTGAGTCAAATCAGCCTGTTGAAGAGAGTGAAAATGTGTGGCTTTATTATCTTACACAAATAGCCTCCAGAATTTCAGGAGCATCTGTCCTTGGGCAAGGGGCTTACAGGTTAGAAGCATTATTGCTTCTTGGGTCTTGTAGGCACAACAATCGAAACTTAAAACATAACTAGCTCTCACAGGGGGGCCTGGGGGGAGGGGCTGACCTGCAGGGGGTAGCTCTGTGAGAGTGTTTATAAGCCAAAGCAGTTATAGGTCATAAAGTAAAAAAGAAAAAGGTTGATTGATTGATTGATTGATTGATTGATTGATTGATTGATTGATGATTGATTGCACACAGTTGGCAATGGCAAGTGATAGCAAGTTGCTTTTTGCCTCAGAGTAAATTCTAAAACATTGATTTATTTTTAAAGGTAAATTGCTTAACTTAGAAGCATTTGAGCACACCGTTCTGGTCAATATGCATATTCTGAATGCTTTGAGATTTTTTTGAGAATACACTTATGGGCAATAGGAGGTTAGTATCTAAATAGTGCGGATTCCTCTACATAGACCAGTGTAGTGCCCCTAGGTGGGATCTCTGTTTTGTACAGCCAGTGTGATTGATATAGGAAAGAGACCACCATGTTTGTTAAACTTAGAGGTGATTCTAAGCCAATGACCTTTCAAAATCCTGAGTCTCTTACGTCTGCAATGAATACACAGCCAGTGGTTTGGGAGCAGGGGACACTGATGCATGCACACCTTTTCAAAGGTGACCCCACTGGGAAGTCACAGAACTGGTGAGAGACAGCACTGAGGACTGAGACACATGGGTTAATCACCATCAGTTTGAAGTCCTTTGGCTCCAGGGCTGGGCAAAGACACCTCTGCCCCCTCACAGATACCTGCCGTACTCACACACATGGGGTTGGGGTGGGGGGACAGAGAGCAGGTACTCCCATACTTACTGTTATGGTTTGAATGCTTTTACTGCCTTCTTAAATATGCAAAATAAACTAGATTTTTAGTTGCAGCAGTGTTGGTGGATGATGTGCTGGTTCAGATAGCTCCGAGTCACAGTGCCAGAGAGGCTGCTGCAGAAAGACTTTCTGAAGGCCAAAGATGCAGATACCCTATCTGAAAAGACCCTAACTGTCCAATAAATCTTCCTGGGAAAGCATACACGAATGAGAAGAGCAGTAACGAGGTAAGAGTGCCTGACGTCGTCAAACTGCCTAAGCACAGAACTCAGCTACAAACCTGGGCACAATTACTTACCCCTTCTCTGTTCAGTGCCTTGGACTGTAAAATGTAACAAGTAAAAAATAAAAAAAAATAAGTTTTTAATGGCATGAATAACAAGGGTTATCATGAACAGCAAATATAAAGACTCACAGGAAGTGCATTCCTGGTGCCCAGTGCATGACAGGATCTTGGACATCTTTGTTAAGCACTTTGACTTGGGGTTTGTGCTATTTATTTATTTGTATGTGTGTTAGTATATTTTATGTGCGTGTGTGAATGTGGGTGCCCTTGGAACCCAGAAGAAGGTATTGGATCCTCTGGAGCTGGAGTTAAAGGCAAATGTGAGCTACAGGACACAGAATCCAACTCAAGTCCTCCAAAGGAATGCCAATCACTCTGAGTTGTTGAACCAACTCTCCTCCACTTATGACTTAGATAGCCTCAAATATATTCATATTGGAGGCATTGCTGCACAGGTCACAGTGCTCACTGAACACCTGTCTGCCTGTTCGCTGGACTCAGGCCTGGGAACAGGAAAGGACATGAGGGAGCGCTTACACATGGGAGCAGCTACTGGATCTCTCAGTCACCAAAAGCTTCCCAGACACTGAAACAAGACAAGACAATATGACTGTAGTTATAAAAGTGCCAAGCTTTAGCAAAGTGCATCGAAGGAAACACAGTGTGGGACAAGCACTGTTTGTATATAGAAATGGCATCAGACACAAAGAGATGCATGTTTTGGAAGCTGAAGGAAGCAGAAATCGGTTAGACTGAGCTGGAGGAGCCATGAAGAAGACGTGCCCTGGAATATGACTTCTGAAAGGTGGCAACCCCTCTCGCTGGCATGGTTTGCTCTATTTGCTTAAGAAACACCCAGAACTGGAATTGCCTGGGCGGGCAGGGATTGCAGGTTTGGACGAGGAAGGTCCTGGCAGAGAGAGGTAGCAGAGGAAGTCAGCTGTCAATGGGGGTAGTGGACACCCTCCCACAGGCCCTCTCTGCTGACATCAGTCATCCCCCAAGGTACTCACTCTGTCAACCATTAAATAATAGCTCTGCAAAGCCTTCTGTGCATCAGGACAGTCACACTCAAAGCTCAGCAAAGGAAATGCATAGCCTTTCTTTCCCACTTAACTAAATTCTAGGTGGAAACAAAACATGGCTTCTTTTTCTTTTTTCTATTATTATTATTATTATTATTATTATTATTATTATTATTATTATTATTATTATTATCTCATACATTATATCTTCGCTGTAGTCTCCCCTCCTACTATCTAAACCACCCCATCTAAAATTATAACATGACTAACTCTAAAGAAATACAATTTATAAAGTGAGTAGGCATTTTATGAAACTGATCCACACAGAGACTTGCAGACTTGAAATTTACAGACTTAACTAGCCTTCTGGGTGACTCTCACATGTATCTTAAATGTCTCCAGGCCTTGCCAGTCTGGCACTCAAACGTCTGAGCTGAGTGGGTGAAAGAGCAGTTTGTGATTATCCGGGGCCTAGCTCCCTTCTTCCTTGCCCACTCACTCCACAATCTCCATCATAGCACAGTAGGAAGATGAGGCTGAAGTGCATCTCAAGGAAGAGTTGAAACTTGACATCTGAGGGCAATGGAGGCATCTCTTTAATCTCTAGTACTACATTAGCCCTTTTCCTTTGTCCAGCCTCTTTCAGTGAGGGTTAAAAGCCCTCTTTCTCCCTGTTTTAAATTATAAAGGGAGTTTGGGCTCAGCCCTGTATAGTTTTCTATTTGGACGTGATTTCTGAGGGCTCGGCTATTTGATTACTGACTTCCAGATGTGCTGAAAGAAGAGTACATTTGAATCTTTATCTTCCTAGATTATAAATTCTGCATCTAACTAAATTATTTCAAGGGAACCAAAATCACCTTCTACCTTCAAAACCTGTTCTTTCTGTCATAATGAAGTCTGTTATTACATACAATGAATATATGCTAATAAAATAAAATTTAAAACTTTGTTTTATGCTAGGCATGGTGGCTCATACGTACAATCTTAGCACTTGGGTGCTAAGACAGGAGGATTATCATGAGCTTTAACCTTGTCTAAGCGTGCACACATGCACACAAGTGCACACACATAAATAATAAAACCTGATCTTTTATTCCCAAAACCCTTTAGTTAGTTACTATGATCCACTCAGTTGATCAGCCTGGATATCTGGGAATCATCCATGTTTCTTCTTGCACCTCACTTTGTACCCTGAGAAATCCCAAACTGTGCTGAATGAAGCTGCTCTCCAGTTCTTTCTGCAAGATCATCCTTCCCCAGAGCTGCTCACACCCAGCCCTCCCTATCAATCCTATAAGCACACACTTGCCTCCGGTCTCCACCTGTGCCCATCCTTCACTCAAGATGATCTATGTCCAGTGAGAATATGTATTCCATTAAGAGTGACCTACAGCCTTCAGGGTGAAGGTCAAAGGCCTTGGCAGAGTACCTAAGACTAGACACTCAGCTTTTCTTTCTGTTTCTTTGCCCACCAAACCTAGATTTTCATTTTAGGTACCTGACATGATGGAGGTGCCCCATGTCCCTGCAAGTTTCCCATCTATGCACCATTGTCACACAGAAGCCCTCACTTCGTTCTACACCTAAGTTCTTCTGGTGCCCCATCATCCTGCTCTACACTAGCCCATCCTCCTTCGCCTTCTGGGGATGGTCTTGCTTCTGCACCAACATCAGTCATTCCACTAGCTCTACCGAGTACACCAAATAAAGAGTTGCAGGTGGAACGTGTGTCTTTAAATAGTTTTGAAGCTAGATATATAAAATATAACATACGAAGGAGTAGAAAACAAATACGTTTTTAAAACTTTTGCATGGTTTTGGATCCAGAGCACAGAACCAGCCCTTTGTTCTTCCCACAAGTCAATGGCATCCTGCCAATGCATTAGATTACTTTTGCTTCCTGAACAGAGTAAACATTGATTGCATTACTTATTAAATGCAGGTGCTCTGTGCAGCACATAGATTGTCTCATTTTATCTCCTAAACTATCCTACCGTGTAATAACTATTTGAGAAACTGAGGCCTGGTAGAATTGGTATTGTTGATATAACTTGGTTTTGGGATCTGATGTCTGACCCAAAGTTCATGTTCATGGCCATTATTGTTTTCATAAGCGTCGGGTCAGAAAGTGGCAAGCTGGTGAGAAAATGCAGAAGTTAGCTTCACTTTGGACATTCCTTTTCATTCAAACATGTATCTCTTTGACAAGAACTTAGAACACATATTGAAGTTCATAGGTGGAGCTCGGAGTACAACTCAGTGGCAGAATGAGTGTTTGACTTGGGTGAGGCCCTGGTTTCCATTCCCAGTGTGCTTCTCCCGACTCCCTGAAAAAACGTCATACACTCTATGTCTGAATTCTCCAAGCCCAAGTCAAATATCATTAGAATCTTCACCGAACACGGAATTCACATGACTCGTTAATTCTCATCTCTCTCAAATATTAGTCCTGCTAGAATGAGCAAGCCCATGACTGAAGCCTCATTGGAGACAGCCAGAACATCTCTCAGCTCCTGCACTCCAGTGAAACCAGTCCCTAAGGATTACGTGGAACAGACTACTGGCATTCAGGAGTCACACTCTATGTCCATGAGAGCTGTGAGAATCTCACACAGGAGAATGAGCCCTTTACCTGATAACATGGGAGAAAACTCCACAGAGGGAAGAACAGATGCTCTTGTGGCCTCTGAATAGAATGAGAGGCCTAATGCCAGCTCCATTCTGATAGCTGTCCACTCACCCTTGAGACTGTATACTTGAGTGCATGCCTGTTAACCACTCAGACAGGATGAGTCCAGGGCCTCACAACATTCCTGTTGCCATGAAGGTCAATTGACATTCTTCTTGAGCTACATCCTGTAAGCTGCAGGTGAGCATGGTCTCCACCTGTCTTCTACTGTTCGGAGGTGGAACTGGTGACTCAGATCAAAAGAGGTACTTGGCACTCCAGAAGGAGGCCTAAGCAGCATGTGTTTCTTTTGTGAAGTAAACTGAACTCTTATGCCTGCAAGGTGGTAGATGATATAGATAGATAGATAGATAGATAGATAGATAGATAGATAGATAGATAGATAGATAGATAGATAGATAGATAGATAGATTGTGTGGTAGTTTGAATGTAATTAGGCCCCATAAACTCATAGGGAGTGGCACTATGAAGAGGTGTGGCTTTCCTCCTGTACTCAGATGATAAATGGACTGAGAAAGAAATCAGAGAAACATCACCCTTCACAATAGCCACAAATAGCATAAAATATCTCAGAGTAACTCTAACCGAACAAGTGGAAGACTTGTATGACAAGAACTATAAATCTTTGAAGAAAGAAATGGAAGAAGACTCCAGAAACTGCAAAGATATCCCATGCTCTTGGGTAGGTAGAATTAACATAGTAAAAATGGCAATCTTACCAAAAGCAATCTACAGATTCAATGCAATGCCCATCAAAATCCCAGCAAAATTCTTCAAAGACCTCGAAAAAACAGTACTCAACTTCATATGGAAAAGCAAAAGACCCAGGATAGCCAAAACAATCCCATACAATAAAAGAACTTCTGGAGGCATCACAATCCCTGACTTCAAACTCTACTACAGAGCTACAGTACTGAAAACAGCCTGGCATTGACATAAAAACAGACAGGAGAACCAATGGAACTGAATAGAAGACTCAGATATTAATCCACACACCTTTGAACACCTGATTTTTGAAGCAAAAAATATCAAATGAAAAAAAGAAAGCATATTTAACAAATGGTGCTGGTATAACTGGATATCAACATGTAGAAGAATGAAAATAGATCCATATTTATCACCATGCACAAAATCCAAGTCCAAATGGATCAAAGGCCTCAACATAAAGCCAGCCACACTGAACCTCATAAAAGAGAAAGTGGGAAGTACACTTGAACACATTGGCACAGGAGACTACTTCCTAAATATAACCCCAATAGCACAGGCACTAAGAAAAACAATTAATAAATGGGACCTCCTGAAACTGAAAAGATTCTGTAAAGCAAAGGACATGGTCAACAAAACAAAATGACAGCCTACAGAATGGGAAAAGATCTTCACTAACCCCACATCAGGCAGAGGTCTGATCTCCAAAATATACAAAACACTCAAGAAACTTGTCATAAAAAAGAACAAATAATCCAATAAAAAAAATGGAGTACAGACCTTAACAGAGAACCCTCAACAGAGGAACCTAAAATGGCTGAAAGACACTTAAGGAAATGTTCAACATCCTTAGTCATCAGAGAAATGCAAATCAAAACAACTCTGAGATTCCATCTTACAAACCTGTAAGAATGGCCAAGATCAAAAACACTGATGACAACTTATGCTGGAGAGGTTGTGGGGAAAAAGGGAACACTTCTGCATTACTGGTGGGAATGCAAGCTGGTACAACCCCTATGGATGTCAGTGTGGCGATTTCTCAGAAAATTAGGAAACAACCTTCCTCAAGACCCAGTAATACCACTTTTGGGTATATATCCAAAGGATGCTCAATCATGCCACAAGGACATGTGCTCAACTATGTACATAGCAGCATTTTTTGTCATAGCCAGAACCTGGAAACAACCTAAATGCCCCTTGATCTAAGAATAGATAAGGAAAATGTGGTACATTTACACAATGGAGTACTACATAGCAGAAAAAAAATAATGACATCTTGAATTTTGCACGCAAATGGATGGAGCTAGAAAACATCATTTTGAGTTAGGTAACCCAGACCCAGAAAGACAATTATCACATGTACTCACTCATAAGTGGTTTTTAAACATAAAGCAAAGAAAACCAGCCCACAAATCACAATCCCAGAGAACCTAGATAACAAAGAGGACCCTAAGAGAGACATACATAGATCTAATCTACATGGGAAGCAGAAAAAGACAAGATCTCCTGAGTAAATTGGGAGCATGGGGACCTTGGGAGAGGGTTGAAGGAGAGGGGAGAGACAGGGAGGGGGTCAGAGAAAAATGTAGAGCTCAATAAAAGTCAATAAAAATGAATAAATAAATCTTTCAATCAAATATCCAATAACCAAAAAAGGGGCGAGGCCTTGTTGAAGTATGTATGGCCTTTTTGAAAGAAGTTTATCAATGTGGAGGTGAACTTTGAAGTCTCCTATGCTCAAGCTATGCCTAAGACAAACCACTTCCTGTTGCCTGCAGGACAAGATGTAGGACTCTCCGTTCCTTCTCCAGCACCATGTCTGCCTGCATGCGACCATGTCACACCATGATGAGAATGGACTAAACCTCTGAAAATGTAAGATACCCAATTAAATGTTTTTCCTTTATAGGAGCTGCCATGGTTATGGTATCTCTTCTCAGTAATAAAACCTTAACTAAGACAGAGACAAATGATAGATAGATAGATAGATAGATAGATAGATAGATAGATAGATAGATAGACAGACAGACAGACAGACAGACAGACAGACAGACAGACAGACAGACAGACAGACAGACAGACAGACAGATAGAGGAATTATAGAAAGAATGCACATGCAGAGATACCCAGATAGATGATCTCAAACTAAAAATACGGGCCAATAAATGTTTTTCAGTTCCTCTCAGAATTATTTTAAAGTGAGATGGCTCAGCATCTGACTGCTTCTCCAGAGGACCCAGGTTTGATTCCCAGCACCCACATGGGGCAGCTCCCAACTGTAACCCCAGTTCCAGGGGATCTAACACCCTCTTCTGGCGCCTTTTGGCACCAACTAGTCATACATACATGGTTCACAGACATATATGCAGAAAAAATACCCATGCACACAAAATTCTTAAAAATATAAGTAAAAATGTGAAAGTACACATTTGCCTACTGATTCTATAGAGCTTCATGTTTCTCCAGGCCCTCGTGCTCACACCAGTTCACCATGACTGAACTCTAATTACTGTGGATAAAAGAGGTCAAGAAAAATAGGGCCAAATTAACATCAACCCTCCCAGAACACAACGGAAGCTACTGTATGACTCCATATATTCAGTGGACAGAGGTGCTTAGCAACACATATTTACTTCCTGCAATAGAAAAGATGAGTCCTAGCAAATGAAGAGTGCCCATGGTGAGTCACATGAGACTTTAACCTTCCTCCAGAAGTCATGCAGTGTTCTAGAAGCCCAGTCCACCCAAAGACCTGAGAGGAACCTTTCCAATCCATCAAGATGGTCCTGGCTGCTTCTCCGTGTCTTCCCTGCTCATCAGAGCTAAGGGAGCCTGTCCAGATGGAGAAGGAGTTGAGTGCCCAGAGATTTGTTTCGTCTAAGTCAAGCCACACTGATTGGACTGCCCAGCCTCAAGTGTGGGCACTTCCCTCAGGCAACTGCTGTCTTCTCAGGCTCAGCTTAAAGACTTGTGTGCTTGGGGGGGGTGGGGCTAACTGCATAAAAATGAATATAACAGAAAATTTGATATCTTAACCGTTTTAAGTGTACAGTTCACTAACTTTCAGTATATTCCCAATGTTATATAACCAGTCTCCATAACTCATCCTGTAAAATGTCAGTTCTACCCATTAAATAAAGTCCATGCCTTCTCTACAGCCACCAGCATGGGACATCTACTTTCTTGGTTTTTTTCTTCCCTTTTTGTTTTTAGAGAGTAGATTTGTTTGGTTAGTCAGGGTAGAAATGTGTTACTGAGCCACTGACTTCTTCCTCCCAATCAAGCTGGCCTTGAAATGTCTGTGTATCCAAGGATGACTTTGAACTTCTGATCCTCCTGTCTCCACTTCCAAAGTATTAGAATTACAAACACCATGCCCGGTTTCTACTGTCCTGGGGATGACACCAAGCCTTTGTGCATGCTACACCAGCACTCTGCTGGCAGAGTCACATGCCCAGCCCTCCACCTTCTGTCTCCATAAATTCCGCTTCTCCAAGTACATCATGTAAGTGGAGTCATGCAGTATCCACCATGTTGTCAGGCACATCTCCCCTGAGGATGACCCACATCCCAGGGATGCATCAGAATTCTCCTCCTCTTTACAACTGAATAATAGCCCATATTTCACAACCATCTTGTCCCATTTGTGGGATGTTTGTGGGGGAGGGAAACGAGATACGGTTTATTTAGTTTCCTACTCGTCTCAAACTTATATGTATTATGAACTTTATAACTGGGATGTGATTCTGTTTCCCTCACTAATTGGAGCATGGAGCATCCAGAAGAAAGAACTCTTATGAAACAAGTTGTAAGGACCATGTAGTCGGCTGGAGAAGCTCAATTGGGATCTGTGTATCCTTAACGAGTTTACAGTTAGGCTTCAGGAAGTGTGTGAATTACCTGAAGATGAAAAGAAAAAAAAATGTGCCTTTGCTTTTTCTGAGGCATCTTTCTCCAGGGCATCTTTGACTCCTAAAGCTAAGTGTCACTGACCTGAGGTACATTCTATTCAAATACAGCTGGATTTTATTGCTCCTGTCAATCATGTCACCCAGTCCCCTGGAACTTCCCCACTGTGGACACATCCTCCTAAGACTTGAATCCCAGTACCACCTGCCCCTGGGGAGGTCAGATAACTGGGATGCAGACATCCGGGGTCTCACTATCTTCCACTAGTTATAAGAAACCATCCCCATTACGTCAGAATAAATACATAGCCCATAGTATTCTCTGCAGCTTAAACTTCAAAATGGTGTGATAACAGGTGCTAGAAAGGAGCACAAATAGGCACACCCAGTCCTTATCTCGAGGAGCATGGCATTATGGGAAAGGGGAGGGACTTGACACTGTCACGGAGTGTAACCGTGAGCAACACTGGGATAAGGCAAAGGTAGCAGAGACCTGAGTTTGCTGATTTTCTGAAGTACACTGTCTGTTTAAGCAGTGCTACCTGGGAAGAAATTCATGCTCATACCCAAGTGCAGGAGAAGCCAGGCATCTGACACAAACAGGCATGCGCTCACCCCTTCCACACGGCAGACTTTGTAACTGACCTCAGCTTCCTTTAGAACTCGGCCACGCGGAAGGCCAGGGTGGCCTTTCTGCCTCAACCACAGCAGTTTTGTAAGCCCAAATGTTCTTCACATTTGGTTATTTCCCAGCTCACTCGAACGGGCGTGTGTGTTCTTCTATTCCCCACAACCACCTTCATCCTCCCTCACTCCCTCAAAGGCCTTCTGTATTTAAGACAAGTATTCTCTCATTAAACTATGCCCTTAGCCCTTGATATTTTGGAAGATGATCTTACTGTATAGTCCAGGTTGTTTTGAGCTTATGGTCCTGCTGCCTCCACCTCCCAAGCACTGGGTCTATTAAACACACACACACACACACACACACACACAGAGAGAGAGAGAGAGAGAGAGAGAGAGAGAGAGAGAGAGAGAGAGAGAGAGAGAGATAGGTAAATAATAGATAAATAGAAAGAGTGGGTTAAAAATCCCAAAGCTTTCCACCATGTCACGTTATTTCCTGAATTAACACCTGGCCACAAGGTTACTTCTAAATTCATGTCTCCAGAGTGTCCATGTCAACCCCTCATGGCTGGCCGGGCTGGCCAAGGCCTAGCTGAGGCACTGTGCTGACAGGAGAAGGAATCCAGTGAGAATGGATTGATCCAGGGAGGGCTGAACTCAAGGATATAGAGATAACGGATGTGAAGGGAAGGGTGGAGGTCACTAAGCACCCGAACAACACCCTTAGGATTGACTTCAAGGTCAGTGGAAGTCACTCACGCTCACAGAGCAGCCAGCAGAAGTGACGAGCAAGAAGTCAGACGTGGAGATGGATGTGGAACCAATGGGAGGAGGAGCCCAAGGACAGGGCGTCTCTGAGGGGGCAGCTGGGACAGTGAGACATAACGAGGGAAGTGACCGTGGGTACATCCCACAAACTTGACAGCCGCATTCTGTTTTCATTTCCCCTAAGGTTTCCTCCTTAGCCGGGTTACCATGGCAACCTCAGCAACTGTTCTCCTGTAAGAGGTTCAAGCAAACTCAGTATAGTTTAGCAGAACCACAAAAACTGCAGTTTGAGCCAGGTGGTGGTGGCGCACGCCTTTAATCCCAGCACTCGGGAGGCAGAGGCAGGCGGATCTCTGTGAGTTTGAGACCAGCCTGGTCTACAAGAGCTAGTGCCAGGACAGGCTCCAAAGCTACAGAGAAACCCTGTCTTGGAAAAAAAAAAAAAAAACCTGCAATTTGAATCTTCTTAGTAATGCAAACTCCTGAAAGTCCAGTCTCTCTCCTGCAAAGTGGTGCCATTGACAGTTCCCAGGGCCTAACACTGCTTGGGATGTTGTTAACTGTACACGTAGCCTGTTACCTGGTGGGTACCATAAATTCTATTCTTTTTCTTTCTATGCTTAATTTCTAAAACAACCCATAAGAGGATATCAGGGAGGATACCCAGTGAACCTGACCGTAGAAGGCTCCTGCCCTGTCCGCCACGACTGAAGTGATACCTTGGCTACTGTTTACACTGCTGGCTACAAAGCTGCTGGCTCCATCTTCTCTGTGCATCATCTCTTCCATCTTCGAGGCCTTTAAGTTGTGTATAAATACCTTCATATAGAAATCAGGAAATGGAAATGGAGGTAGACACAGGGCTTGTTGAAGAACTAGAGGTGACTGGCTCTGAAGCAAGCCCCTCTGTTGCTCAGGACCACCAAACCTTCTCAGATGATGCGTTTTGGTGCTCATTCATTTGTTTACATTTTGGAGACAGGACTTTATGCAGCCCTGGCTGACCTCAAACTCAAGCTCCTCCTGCCTCAGTTTCCCAAGCTGCTGGTTGTGCATCAGTGACCGTGCCAGGTTTTCAAGGTTTGTCTAGACATGCAATAAAAAATTTTTGTGTGTTAGTAAAACACATACATACATATAATTTGTTGGTTTCTGGGATAAACTCTAGATGCTAAATGATGACATCCCATTATATTTTGAATATTTTATTTAAAATAGACTGTTTGGCTTCTCAATCTTTTCCTGCATGCACTGGTACCCAGAAGCCCTCAGGAACTGTTTGTGTCCCTTTGATTTCGGTAGCGCTGTCCTCTAAAACATCACCAAAATTCCTATCTTGACGTGTAATGTTTGGATTGCTTCTGAGCACTGTCACCCAGCCCATATCACGTCCTCAACACGTCCGCTGACACTTTGGGAGCAGTAGGGCTGAGCAAGAAACATAAAGCCAGAGAGAACTGAGCAGTGGTGCGTTCTGGCCCTTACAAGTACTTGTTGGTACTGCAGCCATGTGCCTGGTGAGCAGATGAGAATGCTAAGTGGAAACACGGATGTCCATTGGTTTGACGTCCACTTAAGAAGGGAGGGGCTTCTCCTGAGACTACTTTAGTGTCAGATCTCGGGTCGTTTAACCTTGCTTAGCCTTGTTCCTCATAGAACAGGCCCATATCCAAACCCAGCTGCCATTTAGCTTACCCTTAAAGTGCCCTAGGAGAATATAAAAGCTCATTTATGGTTCTATACTCTTTAGGACCTGCAAAAGATGTGTGACTATGTGCCTCGTGGGTGAATGAAGAGGTCAGCAAGATGGATATACAGACATACGCTCTATTAACACTAGAGAAAACTGAAGCGAGTAAGTCCATGAGCCAAGGTCATGGAACTAGCTAAGTCAAAATTTAAATTCTGGATCCCAGGTTATATCAATTATTTCTTTCATCACTGTGGCCTGCCAGAAACATCTTGAAGAAGAAGGAATGTATCTCAGCTCAGTTTCAGTCTGTCACAGTAGGGGCATGGCAGAGCCTGTGGCCCTGGAAGTGTGTGGAGATGCGGTAGAAGCCGCAGCGATGGGAATGTGTAGCGGATGCTCCTCATATCTTGGAAAGCAGGAAGCAGAGGGAAGGACTGGAATTGGGGCCATACTATAGCCCTCAAAGACTGACCTGGAGTGGTCCACCTCAACAGTGCCATCATCTGGGGGCCAGATGTTCAAACACATGTGGGCCACATTGCAGATTCAAACAAGACTAGTAAGTGTCTCTTTTCCTCTTTCCTCTTCTCTTTCAGTGCTGAGGAGTAAACCAGGGCTCAAGGCCTTGGGCAAGCTAAGCAAATGTTCCTCTACAAAGCTATAGCCTCAGCTTCTTTTCCCTTTCTTTCCATCTCTCTTCACATATGTGTGTGCATGTGTACACTAGTGCAGCCTTCCATGACATAGGACAAGTATTGTCAGCGGTGTTCTAAGATGAGGGAGTAGACCCTCTTGTCCTCAGATCACAGAAGAGAAACTGAGACTTGGAAGTAGGAATCCTGATTGTGCCCAGAGTTCCCTCATCACAGCTAGGACTCCAGTGTCACAAAGGCTGGTCCTCTGTTATTTCCACTGACGCATGGAAAGCCCCACACCATCTAGCAGGATTCCAAGTCCCTCCAGACTGGAAGGGGGTCTAGTTGCGGCCCTGAGACCACACCATGGCCCCCAGGAAGCAGTCTAGAGGTGGACAGTGGGTCTCACCAGAGTCAGGTGATCAGGGAGGGATTGTCCAGATGTGGGGAGGTTTTTCAGGTTAACAGACAGATCCACAGCCCTAACTAACAAAGGGGAAGTACCGTAATTCACAGAGGACTGAAAGGAAAACAAAGGAGGGAAAATTGAAACAAAAGCTATCTCTTTGACAATCTGCCATTTCCTATTTTCCACTTGCCCTTCCCCCACACCTTGGGAAAACATCACCTGCCTCTCCTCTCACTAAGAGCAGAACATGTGGGAACAGGGCTTGTGGCAATAGAACGAGACACTAATGTGCTTTGGATATGCAGCCAGGCCCCACTCCAGGATGGCTGGCTGTTCCCTCCCGAGTCTTAGAGCTGAGCTCTACCTGAGTGATGCTGCCACTTAAGGACTGACAAAGGCCAGGGATGTCCGTAGGTTTTGCCTGGCTCTGTATTGTTTTACTAAAAATAATTAACTTTCCCCAATATTACTGACACTGGGAAAAATGATGTAAAAATGTTATTTAGCAAAAAAAGGGACAGCCCAACAGTTCAGTAAGTAAAGGCACTCGCTCCTAGGGCTGACAGAAGAATCGGAGTTTGGTCCCGGAACCCATGTGGTGGAAGGAGAGAACTTACTCCTATTATCCTCTACTTCTGTACATAAGCTATGGCCTACACACACACACACACACACACACACACGCACGCACGCACGCATATGTATGCATGTACACACACACACGGATGCACATGTGCACACACACATACACACAGGCGTGCACACACATACACATGGACACACACATACACAATGTAATCTATAAAAATTATTTAACAAAAGTAAAGTTGAAAAGAGCTGAAAACTTACTAGTAAATAGTGAAGAAAGAAGGAGAAGGAAAGTCTGGGCTTTCTCCCTGTTTTTTATTTATTTATGTTTTGAATCTTTCTTTTTTTTTTTTTTTAAGGGAATCTGACAAAGTTGCCCAGACTAGCCTAAAACTTGTCTTCCTTCTGCCTCAGCCTTCTGAGGGCTGGAATCTTAGGCATTTGCTACTATAAGCAAAGAGCCCACCAGGCATGGAGGATTAACCCTATAACCCCACATAAGAGGACAGGCAGGAAGGTCAGGAGGTAGGGGCCAGTTTGGCCCAAATTTCAACTTGAAGGCCAATCTGAGCTCTAAATGATTCTCTCTCTCTCTCCCTCTCCTTCCCCTCTCTTGGTCTGTGTCTTTCTAATTCTTAGTTTTTCTCTTCCCAAGCATAAACAGCCCTCAATTAAAGGTATCCTTCAATACAGTAACAATAGATTCAAACAGCCACAAATAAAATACGTCCAGCAATTGAAAAATCATGTCTGTACCAAAGATGCACAGAAGTCCCTTCTTTGTCATTGCTCCCTCAGCTGTATGGTACAACAGCTCAGACACAGCCCTCAGCTGTACGGTACAACAGCTCAGACACAGCCCTCAGCTGTACGGTACAACAGCTCAGACACAGCCCTCAGCTGTATGGTACAACAGCTCAGACACAGCCCTCAGCTGTACGGTACAACAGCTACAGACATAGCATTTGCATTGCATTAGACTATCCATCATCCAGAGATGCTCTATAATCATGTCTCACTTAGCAGTGGGGTAGTTCTGAGAAAAATGTTGTTCAAATACCACAGGGTGTACTCACACCTATTAATTTGTTGACAGTGTCCTATGCTGATGGTGTAATCTTATGGGTCTGTGTAGTTGTATATGTAGTCCATCACTGATAGAAACATCATTAAGTGATATTAAGTGCATATGGGAGAATGTGCACAGACTCTAAGCAAACACTATGCCATTTGATATAACACATGTCAGGACCTAATGGTTTGAGTACCTGCAAGTAGCCACTGGTCCCTTTCCAATACAGGAAAGCTACAGTGGGTTTTTCATTTCATTTGATACAGAGTTTTATCAGTTTGAACGTTCTAGGTGTAATACATAAAGTTACCAGGAAGTATAGCATCTTGGTCAGAGGGGAGGCTGTCATCCTCCCCAGCCCTACAGAATTCCTCTCTGCCTTGTCCCTCTGTCACTAGCTCCCTTCTTAGCTTACTCCACAAATATCCATCTTTTTCTAACAACCTTTCTCTGCATCAAACCTTGCCAGATTCAGTCCATCTTCTTGGCGGCAGTCAAAAGAGCCAGCAGAGAAATCTTACTGGGGAAGGGGAGGTGTTACTGAAGAGTTCACTCGACTCCCATCCTGTCTCCCTTGATGCTGAATTCATTTCAAATGAAGCGGAAGCAAAGGGAGATGGGGGAGCTCCAGGGGCATCGTGAAGTATAAAACTCCATACTCAAGCTCATGCGTCTCATCCAAGGTCTTCCCAGTTAAGGTCAGCCAAAGATGTAATTAATCCTTGAGCATACTCAGACTTTCATTTATGTCCAGCAAATACTCATCGAGGGCCCCCACATGTGCTAGTACTAACAGGATTCACTCAGGGCAGGGAACCTTGGCACCAATAATTAAAATCCTAGCTGACTTAGGATTTGGCAGGAATACTGTTCCAATGCATTTGCTTACCCAGAGCAAGATGGAAGGGTGGGACATGTGCTGTGGTGGATCCCAAAGGAGCCAAGGGTAAAACTGTGAACAACCGACTCTCTACAAATCCCCGAGCACTTTCTCTGACTAGACTCTAGGCTGTGGATCTGAGGTCCAGGACAGAAATGAGAGAATATGTTGTCCAGAGCTTTACAACCCAGAGGAGGGTCTACAGAGGTGACCATGGAAAAGGTAAATCTGCTTCTCCAAATGCATCCAAACAAATCAATGAGGCTTCCATTGAATAAAATTTCTTTGGCTGCTGATTCAAAGCCAGAAAGGCGGGATGTCTAGCTTTCCTGTGTTTCCACTTCCATGATTTATCTCACAAACATGGTCTCCCAAGATTCCACCTCCGTGTGTCATTTTACAGGTGGCTTTCTTTTACTGGGCCTATGGGCTGAGTATTCATGGCATTGTTAGTCTGGAAAAAAACAGTAATTGTATTGGCAGCCTCAGCATCTACAGATCAGGTTCATCCCCACCTGAATTTTCGGGTCCTCAAGGATGAGCTGGGAAGTTGCTTCATAATGGTGAGTTGTCTTTGACACCGTTAGAAAACAAATCTCTATCCAAGACCCTCTTCCAGACTGTCTTTCTGTTGTCCAGTAAATCTCTACAATGAATAATGCTCTGTACTGCCGTAAACATTGCTCACGCTGATCCAAAGTGTACACAGTACCCATTGTAGCTGGCACATGGTACGCAGCACCCAGTAGGGTTGTTTTTTTACAGGACAAGAGTTGTAATAATTGGTTTTGTTCATTCTGTCAATGAACTAAGTCGGAACTTATTGTCTTTTGCACAGATGGCCGCAAAAGCTGTCGTTCCTCTCTCTGTGTGCCTACCTTGCTACAAACCATCCTCTCCACTCCATTCCGCATCTCAAACACTGGCAATGCTCACCGCGGTGACTGAAGTCCCTTCCACAGTGCTCTATTCTTTCACAATCTTGTCCTTTCCCAGCTTTCTAGCCGCACCTGCTGCCACTTGCCACCACTCACCCCAGTTACACACCTGTTAACATTCTTGCTGTTCCTGGGATGTACCATTCCCAGCCGTTCCTCCCTTCCTTTGCAAGCATTCTCACCTCTGTTTAGGGCATCTTTCCCATGCTGCTTCAGCGGGCAGCTTTGCCCCTCAAGAGCCAATTCAAATCCCCTCTCTGATTTTAACCCTTCAATATCTGAATCAAAACAAATGCCAAAGGACTCAATGGATAGAGTGTTTTCCTAACGTGCAAAAGGCCTTGGGTCCTGTTCCCAGCTCTGAATGAAACTGAGGACAGTGGTGCATTCTGTAGTCAGGAGGAAGAGAAGTTCAAAGCCGGTCTCAGATATACTGTAAGTTTGACGTTAGCCTGAGCTACATGAGACCCTGTCTCAAAATGTTTGTGTATAGCATTTCCTAAAAGCTTTAATGAGATAATTGTTCATGTGCCAAGACTTCACCAATTTAAATGAATGCCCATGGTTTCCAGTATAGTCACAAAGATGTGCAACTATTTCGACAAGCTCATGTGGAGTATTTTCAGTCTCCCTAAGGGTCTACTCGCTATCAGTCACTCCTGTTCCATCTGACAGAGACCTGAGCAAATCCTAATCTACTTTCTGCTTCAATATGCTTGCCTCCATGTACTCTCATTGCTGCTCTGGCTGGCTCCCTTAACTTACTGCAATGTTTTGGTGTTTCTCTGCATACATATGACAGAACTTCTTTCATTTTAAGTTGCTGGAAAGTGTTCTATACATCTGTCAGTTTGTGGCAGTGTGGGTTGTTCCTCCTCGGGGTCTGTTAGGAACTATGTTGCTATAAGCATCAGCATGTTTGCTTTTGACTAAGAGAAAAGAGCCAGGGGTGGTAGACACAACTGTAAGTGCAGCACTTCAGAAGCTGACGCAAGAGGGTCGGGAGTTCAAGGCTAGCCTGGAATGAATGAAATCATCTACCCAAAGAAAATCATCTAAAGAGAACAGTTTTGGCAATGTGCCCAAAGGCAGAGACAAATAGGAGGTGAACAATCCCTAAGTGGACACCACAAGCACATGTTCCTGTGTCCTTGTCCTTGTTCCATGAGCTTTTGGAAGCATGAGCTCCTTTAGAAGTGAGAGGTTGGAGGGACAGACTGCTGCAGAATCTATGTGAGGACAGTGTAGAACAGTTGCTCGTGACCATCAACTTGATGGGATTTATTTATTGATCGATTTTTAAATAAAATGTATTTATTTGTATTTTATTTGCATTGGTGTTTTCACTATATGTATGTTTGTCTGAGGATGTCAGATCTTGGAGTTACAGACAGTTGTGAGCTGCCATGTGGGTGCTAGGACTTGAACCCAGATCCTCTGGAAGAGCAGTCAGTGCTCTTAACCACTGAGCCATCTCTCCAGCCCCCATGATGGGATTTAGATCACCATAGAAGCATACCTCTGGAGACTTATGAACAGAGATGGCCCTCCTGAATGTGGGTGACATCGATCATTCCATGGGTTGGGGCTCTAAAACTGGGGGGGGAGTAGAAGAAAAGAAAAGACAAATGCAGGACACCAGTATTCCTCTCTCTGCTTCTGTGCTTCAGGACTGTGGACACAATGTGACTAGTTATTTCACACTAGGGGTGACAAGGTTCCCTTTATGATGGGTTGTACTCTCGGACTCTGAGCAAAATAAATTCATCCTTCTGTAAATTGATTCTGTCAGAAATCTGTCACAACAATGAGGAAAGTCATTAATGCAACAACAACTTTTCCCTGCAGTGAACACTTGGCACCTGCCACAGCCACCCTGCTACATAGCCGCCCACCTGCACAGCCACCCACCTGCCACGGCCACCCACCTGCATGGCCACCCAACTGCCACAGCCACCCACCTGCACAGCCACCCATCTGCACAGCCACCCACCTGCCACGGCCACCCACCTGCACAGCCACCCACCTACCACGGCCACCCACCTGCCACGGCCACCCAGCTGCACAGCCACCCACCTGCCACAGTCACACAGCTACACAGCCACCCATATGCACAGTCACTCAGCAGTGGAAGCAGGGCTGGCTTGGGGTCCCACTGCCTCTCCCTACCTTCCATCATTTTGGTATCTGTTCTTTGGGGGTACTGAGACCTACAGTATTCTAACCTATAGTTTTATCCCTGTAGGGGCATAGTCAGCCTGCTCAGTCCCCTGGAAGCCAACAGGTTGACTTCTCTGGAGGTGAAGACACGGAGCACTCACATAGATGCTAAAGACCTAGTGTCTAACAGAGTGCTGCTTGGAGGATTCGTCTATCTTCTAATTCTTTTCTGGGCCATATAGGCACAAAAATCTCTCCCATGAGCTTGTCTCCATTGCGGCCCAGGGTTCACCACATGGAGCATGCCTCATCCCTTCCACCTGATTAGACATGCCAAAGCACATTAAAGGAAAAGAACACACGCTGGCTGGTGCTATTTAGAGACCCTGATAGGCTGGCTGGCCTCCGAGGGCCTCAAGGCCACCTGACCCTGTGTGCCGAGAGCACAGGATGACGTTGCCTGGTTGGATACCTTCTGTCACCCCAGAGGTTCAGGAGGTTCCTGGTGACAGCTCACGGCACACAGACCCTAAAATAACTGATTAGGAGGTGGATGCTATTTCTAAAAAGTACAGCCTGTTCTGTTGCGGATGCCAGCGGGTTACGTCACTGTGTTCCCATCACAAAGAGATGCTTCTCTGGCCTGCCAGTTCCCAACACCTACTTCACTAGCTGGGTCCTCCACTTATCTGGGCCAGGACTACCATCCAGGTGAAAGGTGGGAGTTTCATCTTCCATCTCAAGGAGGGAGATTCACAGAGGCTTGCTTCAGAGAGACAGCATTGAGATGCAGTATAGTGTGGGAGATGACACTGAGACCCAGAAACAATTGGTCCTGGATATGCTGGTATGGCTGAGGAGAAGGCTCACTTCCAGGCAAGGACAACAGATCTGTTTCCCTCTGTAGAGGACAAATGACAGGGAAGGAGCAGTGTGCAAACTCTTTGGCCCTATGCCAGGAGGAAGGGGTCAGAGTATGACCTTAGCTTTCCACAAGCAGAGAAGAATGTATGTGACCAGAGGCCACCAACTCTGGAGCAGCAAAATGAGATGGTGAGACCCAGACTCCAGACTCAGGATACCTGGCTTTGTGCTTTCTGTCCCCTTCTCTTTTTTTCTTTAAATTTATTTATTATGTATATAGTGTTCTAGGCACCAGAGCTCATTATAGATGGCTGTGAGCCATCATGTGGTTGTTGGGAATTGAACTCAGGACCTCTGGAACAGCAGTCAGTGCTCTTAACCTCTGAGCCATCTCTCCAGCCCTCTGTCCCCTTCTTAACAGTGTTCTTAGTGTGGTGTTTCTGTACAGAGAGAGTATTGTTACTATCTACTGGGAAATTATTGTAAGAACTAATGTATTAATATCAACAGTTTAAGCCTTTTAAATGCCTGACATAAAATAAGCAACACAGGGTGTGTGTGTGTGTGTGTGTGTGTGTGTGTGTGTGTGTGTGTGTGTGTGTGTACAGTGTCTTCTGCTTGCCAAACTGGCCTTGAACTTCCCGTGTAGCAAAGGATGATATCGAACTTCTGATCCTCCTGTCTTCATCTCTGCACACTGGGATTACAGAACTGCACCACTAAGCCCAGTTTATCCAAACCCAGGGTTTCCTGAATGCAGGGTGGGCACGTTCCCTGACCTGGGTCTACTTCCCCAGCCCCCTGGAAGGACTCTTCCAGCTGTCACATGCTGCTTTGTTCTTGGGTTCCTAGGAGTCTCAGGTCTCAGCCATCCTAAATCCCATCATGCATCACCAAATAAGTAAATAAGTACATAAACATGATCACTTGTAAAATAGGAGCCTACTACTATTGATAATGAAGGAAATTTTTATTAAGATTTGTTTTTATTTTTTATATATATAAAACCATACATATATAAAAACAGCATGTGTATATATATATGGTTTTTCAAGACAGGGTTTCTCTTTGTAACAGTCCTGGCTGTCCTCGAACTCACCGAGATCCGCCTGCCTCTGCCTCCCAAGTGCTGGGATTAAAGGTGTGTGCCACCACCTCCTGGCTCTTTTTATTATTTTTAACTATGTGAGAGAGGGGATATTTGCATGTGGTGGGTGCCCAAGGAAGCCAGAAGCATTGTAACCCCATGGTGTTAGAGTTACAGCTGTGAGCTGCCTGACATTGTGCTGGGAACCAGACTCCTCTGCACAAATGGCACTCAGTCCTAACCTCTGCACCACCTCTCCAGCCCTGATGGTCATTTCCAACAGTCAACAGGTGTAGGTACAGAGGTAGGTGTGCTTAGAATGTGGAAAATGCTTGCTTGGTCTCCAACACTGAAAGCAAAACAATAAAATTTTTAAAAAAATAATCAAGCCAGCTGTGGTGGCCCAGGTCAGCAATTTTGTAATTCCAGCACTCAGGAATCTGAAGCACAGGAATCATAAGTTCAAGACCACCTTGGACTAAACAACAAGACAATTCAAAAAAAAAAAAAAGTAAAGAACACATAGTAAAACAAGTGTAGGCCCTGACTGCAAAGTCCCTGTCTCACAGCAAGGTGGCTTCCCTCTTCCCTGCTAATGGTCCAGAGACAACGGGTATGTATCTGTGGTTGGGCTCCTTCTAAAGGGAATGGTGGAGAACGAGTAAAAAGACCTTTTCTCAACTCCTAAATATTTCAGACCAACCGACAGACTCCAGTATGATCTGCCCTTTTGTTGACACCAGGCAGCGTGAGTCTCCAAGGGCAAATCGCTAATTAAACACTGTCACCCACCTGATACTTGGGGTGTGGAGAGATTTACTTAGAAAGGCTGAGAGGGTGAGAAAGAAAGAAAATGAACTAAACGCACAAATAAATAAGTAAATAAATAAATACAGTTTTATGATTAGGGTGATTCTACGAGCCAACTTTCAAGCCTGGGTTTCTATGCACACCTGTAAAAACAGACTCTCCTAGCTGGCACTGCCAATGCCTGCAGCATGAGGGGCTGTCACCATCGCATGGAGTGGGAGGAAGAGGGGCAGCCTGAGGGTGAGCACCCACCCACAGCCAGGCCACGGTGGCCTATCTAGTGCTGAAAGGTAAGCCTTAGCCCCAGACAAGCAGGGGCTCTGACTAAAACAATACTTCCCATCCTCACATTTAATTGCTATTTTTAAATTAAATGTGTACGGCCACCTCTAAGTGCTACCTGGTGTTTAAAAGATGAAGAGTGAGCCAAGAGAAGGAGGAAGAAAAGGGAGATAAAATTTTAGAAGACTAAGTATAACCAGGCTAGCAAGGATTCAATCATATTTCTGTTTATTTTAACCCACAAGTTTTAAAGGTAGGCAGAGCACCCGTTTGTTTTCACCTGATGAATACATGTGTGCTAGTTACCTGTCCTGATCAGGTGATCACGCTAAGTCACCCTGGGTGAGTAGGAACTCGCCCAGAATGGCCTCGAACTCACAGAGATTCACCTGCCTCTGCCTCCCGAGTGCTGTGATTAAAGGCGTGCTCAGACATTCTCTCAACACAGAATCTGTAGGTCTTGACCCCACACAGGTGTAACTGAATGTGAATCTTTCTCTTATCCATTTGCATGCATACATGTGCACACACACCCTGAAAACAGTGAGAGACTTCTGGAAGACAATGACCACAGCTCAAATGGAACCAAACGTGAGGCAGTTCTTGCAGCATTCACCCAGGCTGTGTCCTGTGACTTCACTGAAGCCTTGGTTCTGAGCTCCACTGTGTTATGAACCATGCGTGCCATCACATGAGGTAACAAACATGTAAACTGTGGCCTTCTTCCTGAACACACACGTCTTCTGCTTTACAGAAACATAATGGTTTACTTACAAAAAAGAAAGAAGGAAGAAAGGAAGGAAGGAAGAAAAAAGAAGGAAAGAAAGAAAGAAAGAAAGAAAGAAAGAAAGAAAGAAAGAAAGAAAGAAAGAAGAAAGAAAGAAGGCTTTCCTACCACCTTTCCCCAGTGTGGGAGATTCACAAATCAGTGCATTTGGGTTTGTGTTGTGTTAGAATATTTGATTTTAAAATTTGATTTTTGTGTTGTTGACCTAAATTTCATTAAAAAAATTGTTAGATGAATTTTGATTTGAGGTTAGAACAGAATCTCCAGTTATTTCTGAAACGGCCCTCTCATACTCCCATTTTGGACTACTTATGCAAAACAGCATTCTAAGCATTGAAGCATTGATGGTTACAAAATATGTCAATCAACTCTGAAAACTGATGAAGTCCTACATCTAGGGCACCAAAGGGTCATCCAAGATTCAATAAGTTATTTAGAACTGAGCAAACTGGTTGCTGGAAATACCACTTAACAGGTAACACTGCCCAGTGCTCTCACAGAGGACCCGGTTTGTTTCCCAGCACCCATGATGGCTCACAAGTACCTGTAGCTCCAGTTCCAGAAGATTTGGTGCCCTCTTTTGCCCTTTGTGGGCACTGCATGCACATGGTACACAGATACACATACAGGTAAAATATCTATACACATAAAATATGATTAAATACATCTTTGAAAATAAATAATAAGAAAAACAGTCTTATCTCATTAGTGTGCAAACTTGCTTTTATCATGAATAAATGGTAGAATATGTATATCAAGGAATTTCTTTAAGCAAACTTTATGATTTGTTAGCAGCAAGTGTTTGAGTTCCACACCTGTTTTATAGACCTGTGTACCTGGAGTCACATGAACACTTCCGGGTGAAGGGAGCTGTGAGTGGGACAACATTAGGAGGCCCTGTTCCAAGGGAAGCACACACAGTGATGCCTGACTCTCGTGGAGGTTAGCGCACAGAGCAGTGCTCAGAGCTGAGCACTGCCGAGGAGAGCAGACAGGGAGACAAGATGACGGTTGTCACAGTCTGTCTGGAACAGGAAGGGTGCTCCCTTATGACTGTGGAGGACGGGTGCATTCTTCAACTGGAAGGTGTTCCACCACCATCAACCTGTCTGATATTTCAAGGAAAATTTTGGCATTGTTGCTATTTATTATGTAAAAAATAGTTCTTATATTCACGAATGCACACCAAGCTAGAGTTCAGCCTTGGGGTGCAGGGTGCCCCTGAAGAGATTTTCCTTCCTCTACTTGCCAACATCTGCCATGTTTATTTGGTTTTGCCTTGTCGTTTGACTTTCTGAGAAAGGGTCTTGTGTAGCCTACACTGGCCTCAAACTCACTTCTCCCACCTCAGCTCCTCTAAGACTCCAGGCAAGTGGGTTGATTGCCTCCCTTTCTAAGGTCCAGCGAAGAGGGAGTCCTCGGCAGGGAACTAGCCACCTCACCACTGGCTGTGTGTCTCAAAGGCCTACATGCAGGAGTACAGCTCAGGAAGGGGGGCAAAGCATGGAGCCTGTGGGTACCAGGAGAGAGGAGTCAGGCCCCATGTGGAGCTTCAAAGGGTTCATTCTTCATGCATGAAATCTAGAGTCAACTGTAGGAATATACACATGCTGGGTACTGGAAATATAATTTTGAGCAATCTCCTCAGTAAGCAACAAATAATCATTCTAATAAAAGTGAATATATCGCATAATAACTATATTAAGGTTTTTGGACCAAAAGCCCAGGCCCTCTTAAAGATCTAGAACAAGATCAGTCCCAAGCTGAGACATAGTGCTGCACACATCTCCTTTCCTGAGGGGAAGATGCCCTCTCTTTACCTCCCACAGTTAGGCTCTTTCCAGGAGCATGGAGAGGAGATGGGAGGCACAGGAGGCAGAGAGAACAGGGGCTGCTGCTCTCAGGCCCAGCTGACTGCAGTTCCTGGAGCCAATGGCGGGGAGTGTGGCTCTGACACCAAAATGGAAGCAGGCCAAGATGTCAAGATGCCCAGATGTTGTCATGGTGCCCAAATGCCACAGGACCGCAGTGAAAACTGCAAAGACATGTTGAACTTTAGAGTAAGGAACTAACAGGCAGATTGTGAGTGAGAGAGAGACATCATCTGTACACACAGTTTCGTTGGAAAACACATTATGGGGTGCATAAGAGGTGGATGCAGGGAGACTCCTGCAGGAAGTGTGCCTGGAGAGATGGCAGGGTGAAGACACATCCATCCCCTGAGTGGCTTCCAGATACCAAGCATAAGGCAACAATGGGTAAGACATAAAAACAGAAACCCAATAATTTAAGATGTGGGAGTTAGTTAATAAGAAGCCCGGGCTAATAGGCCAAACAGTGTTGCAATTACAAAAACAAGAAAGAAAGAAGGAAAGAAAGAAAGAAAGAAAGAAAGAAAGAAAGAAAGAAAGAAAGAAAGAAAGAAAGAAAGAAAGAAAGAAAGAAAGAAAGAGAAACCCAAGACTTAATAGTGCTGTACTGGATGCTTGCAGTGTCAGCCCCGAGGGATCAGACAAGCAAATCCTGGGGCTCCTTGATCAGTCAAACTACTGATTACCCTACTTGGAGAGTTCCAAGCCCTGTCTCAAAGAATCAAAGTGAGCAGCTGACATTGTTCTCTGGACACACACACACAGACGCATGCAAGCACGCACTCACTTGTGGGTAGTTAAACATTACTGCAGTTAGACATAAGTCATATGTGCCGAAAGGTAGGCAAGGCTGAGACAGGAAGCTCCAGGTGAGGGCAGACTGGAAGCCCAGCTGAGAACCTCCATTAGTGCCTTCACTAAGCTCCACTGCCTCATGTCCAGAGGCCCCAGATGCCACCCCAGCACCACAAATGGAGCAAATACATAGCATCAAAGCAAGCAAACACAACCTCTAGAGAGCAAAGGCAAACAGAAAAAAGGCCAATTCCAGGTGGGCTGCAGCACTGAAAGCCAGGTGTGGTGGCACAGGGACAGGCAGGCCCCTGGTTTTCACTGACCAACCAACCTAGCCTAGCCAAAAAACCCCAAGTCCCAAAGAAAGACTTGGTCTCCAAAGTTAAGATGGATAGCTCCAGGGAAAAACACCTGAGACTGACCTCTGACCTCTGACCATAGGGTCAGACCTCTGACCTGGGTGTGCATACAAACACACAAAAACATGCACACTCATACACAGAAAAAAATATCAACAACTAGAAGAAAATTAATGTCAAACAATTCATTTTCTAGGAAAATGGAAAGATAACATAAAAAGATATAGATATGTTAGGGTGACCAAAAATTAAATAATTGTCACTTTAAAAGTATAAGGATTAAGCTAGGTGGTAGTGGTACAAGCCTTTAATCACAGCACTCAGGAGGTAGAGGCAGGGGGATCCCAGAGTTCAAAGTCAGCTTGGTCTACAGAGTGACAGGACAGCTACACAGGAAAACCCTGCCTCAAAAACAAACAACAACAACAAAAAAAAAAAAAGCCTAAGAACTGATGAAACAGAGCCGCAAATCTACATAATTTACGATCTTCAAAGTTTAAAATGCAGTCTGAAGTATGACACAGCGGGGTTGGGATGGATGGCTCAATGGGTAAAAGGCTTTCTGCACACCTGCAGGCGTGAGCTAGACAGTGTGTGTTGGTAACACCAGTTCTGTGTGAGTAGAGACAGGCAGATCCAGGAGCCCGGGAGCCAGCTACTCCACCAGAAATGGTGAGTTCTGGGTTTGGTGAGAGAAACACTGTCATCAATAATCAGCTGTTTCTGCTTGAAGCTCGGCCACATCAGAAAACACACCTACAATCATTTCTACTCATATAAAATAGAGATTCGCAGTGGTGGCACACACCTTTAACCCCACACTCAGAGGCAGAGGCAGGTGATGCCAGCCTGGTCTGCACAGATTTCCAGAGGAGCCAGGACAACATAGTAAGACCCTGTCTCTGGGAAAAACATGCAGAGCACTAGAGGACACAGGTAAACACACAGCAGTCTCTGGGTATACATACATGCACATGCACACACATGCAAAATAAAACAAGGGACATAAAGTTGATGGATCCAAAACGCAAGGAAATGTCTGAGAAATGCAAGGTAAAGAGGGAGAGGGCCTCAAACCGTGCTGCTCCTTAGAACTGGTCCAGGATAAAGAAGCAAGTCACATGGCAACTAAATGCTTCTCGTGTTTCTAGAACCCTGCACTAAAAATCAAAAAGACATTCATACAACGGCTGGTCAAACTGTTCATAATGATAGTTGGTCAGATCTGAGGAGAGGGCTGTGACCGGAATGTTATGTTGGTGGCAAGACAGGGTTCAGGGTTCACTCAGTGAATATGGAGAAAAATTCATAGAAAATGTATCATAAGATATTTAGAACTTAAAACACACTCCCCCCCTCTTCCACTTCCTTCCCCCTCCTCCCTCTCTCTCCCTCTCCCCCCTCTGTCTCTTCCACTCCACCCTTCTCCCTCTCCCTCTCTCTCCATTTCCCCTCTCTCTCTCCCTCCCACTCCCCCCTCCCTCTCTCTCCCATGCCCTCTCCTCTCTGCCCCTCTCCCCTTCCTCTCTTTCTCTCTGGATTGGACCTAGGGCTTCATGCATGCTATATTTCCAGCTCTACAGTTCATTCTAATCTGCATTGCACTTTAAATAGTGTGAAAACAAGCCAATGATGGTCACTAAGGGTGGGGGACAGCAGAGAGCAAGTACCCAACATTAGCAGTGACATTTTAATGACTAGGGAATCCACCTCTGGAAATGGGGGATTCTTACTCTTTTTTTTTGTACTATTCTTGAGACGTCTCTATGTGCTTATTAAAATAAGCTACTTAAATGTAAGTAGGGAGGATTCTGATTGTTTTTTAATATGATCTAATATGGCTTAGGAAAACAGGAATAACGAGCAGATTTTTTATACTAATGTTTCTTAATCAAATTCAAAAGCCGTCAAAATACACATAAGAATCGTTTGTAACATGCTGAAACTGGTCTTTGCCTATTTGCCCTCATAACAAAATGAAACTGTGCCCATTTGGCTTCATTTCAGGAAATCAAAGAAACAAGATTGCCATCATATCAGAAGTGAACTGATCTGACTGTTTGCCTCTCAGTGGGCAGAGCGTCTGACTGAGTTCAATAGGAGGCCATCACTGTTCTCTGATTCTCCACGTTGCCTTTGTCCCTGCCACTTTCTGTGTGAATCTGCAGCTCTTCTCACTGGAGGCATTGTGTGTGTGTGTGTGTGTGTCTGTGTGTGTGTGTGTGTCTGTGTGTGTCTGTGTTGTCTCTGTGTGTGTGTGTCTGTGTGTGTGTGTATGTCTATGTGTATGTGTGTTATCTCTCTCTCTGTGTATGTGTCTATGTGTGTGTGTTTTAAATTAGGAATAAGAACAGAATGAATCTTTGAAGCTGGGTTTGATGATATATTCCTGTAATCTGAACATTCAAGAAGATAAGCCAAGAGAATTGTGATTTTGAGGCCAGCCTGGGCTACATAGAGAATTTGAGACTATTTTGTATGCTACCTTGCTATGTAATGAGATCTTGTCTCAAACAGCACAGTGTTATTAAGAAAAAATATCCTAACTAGGGGAGAATTAAGTGTACAGGCAGTTATGCACAAAACAGGGTGCTGTTTCGAGTGTTTAATGCCTGAGACATGCTTTAAACAATGAGGTCAATAGAACAACTTTATTATTGTCTTGTAGTCTGTGTCGTTGAGAATGGGGCTGTGACATTTTGGGAGTGATCGGGTAAATGAGATGTTTCCTGAGGAAGTGACAGCAGTGGCGGAGCCTGGGAAATGAACACCCAGGAGGAACAGTTAAAGGAAGGCAAGGTGTTTATTCTAGAGAAACGGCTTCAAGGGAACAGAGCTGTTACAAATATCCTGGCAATGCCATGTGGAGAGAGGATTGTGTTTATTCTGCACAAACAGGCAGACTAACACCGACTCCTGGCATTTACAGGGTAAAAGATTGGATGTTCTAAAAGAGAAAAATCAGCAAACATGGGCTAACTTGTAATCCTGCAAACTGTGGACTCAGGTTCCTAGTTTTTCACAAACATTGGAGCCTTGGAGAAGTGATTCCTAAAGCCATATTACACACAGAGACATATACATATGCATATACATACATGTACACATATACATGTGCAGACAGATGTGTGTGTGTGTGCAGACAGGTGTGTATGTGTGCTCAGACAGGTGTGTGTGTGTGTGTGTACAGACAGGTATGTGTGTGTACAGACAGATGTGTGTGTGCACAGACAGGTGTGTGTGTACAAACAGGTGGTGTGTGTGTGTAGAGACAGGTGTGTGTGTGTACAGACAGGTATGTGTGTGTGTACAGACAGGTGTGTGTATGTACAGACAGGTGTGTGTATAAACAGATGTGTGTGTGTGTACAGACAGGTGTGTATGTGTACAGACAGGTGTGTGTGCACAGACAGGTGTGTGTGTATGTACAGACATCTGTGTGTGTGTACAGACAGATGTATGTGTATACAGACAGGTGTGTGTTTGTGCCAAGTGACGTCACAAAACTATTTCAAATCTAAGTTGATTTTACAACAGCTCTAAAATTACAATCACTTTCCATGCTTACAACTGAATATTAAAATGCCTACATTATATCTAAGTTTCAGAGATAAATCTCCTTAATATGCATAAGTCATATTTATGAACTTCCTAGGGCACCAGAGACTGAGAAAAGTCAAGAGGTTTTTACTGAAGAAACAATTACTCATTTGGAAAAGAATGGGTCTTTGAAGAATTAGAACAATAAAGTTTTAAACTAAATATGTTGGGTCCCATAATTCTTACTTCCTACTCATCTCTCAGGGTTGTCTACCTTTATCACAGGAGTACCCATCATCACACACTCTGTGGGCTAGCCTACCACCATCATCACACGCTCTGTGGGCTAGCCTACCACCATCATCACACGCTCTGTGGGCTAGCCTACCACCATCATCACATGCTCTGTGGGCTAGCCTACCACCATCATCACACGCTCTGTGGGCTAGCCTACCACCATCATCACACGCTCTGTGGGCTAGCCTACCATCATCACATGCTCTGTGAGCTAGCCTACCATTATTACATACTCTGTGGGCTAGCCTACCACCATCATCACACACTCTGTAGGCTAGCCTACCATTATCACATACTCTGTGGGCTAGCCTACCATTATTACATACTCTGTGGGCTAGCCTACCACCATCATCACACACTCTGTGGGCTAGCCTACCATCATCACATGCTCTGTGAGCTAGCCTACCATTATTACATACTCTGTGGGCTAGCCTACCACCATCATCACACACTCTGTAGGCTAGCCTACCATTATCACATACTCTGTGGGCTAGCCTACCATCATCACACACTCTGTAGGCTAGCCTACCATTATCACACACTCTGTGGGCTAGCCTACCATTATCACACACTCTGTAGGCTAGCCTACCATTATTACATACTCTGTGGGCTAGCCTACCATTATCACACACTCCGTAGGCTAGTCCTCAGCTACTGAGGATCTTCCAGGTCTCAGAGAGGGGGTTATTTAAAGAAAGGAGATAGTGTGGGCAAGAACGCCAGCTATAGTCAGCCTCAGAACTATCTGGACAGAGCCCTGAGCTGCCTGCCACAGGAGAACAAAGCCCTCCAGCCTTGGGCCAAAGAGCAAGGTCTGCCTCCACAGCTATGTTCTCTAGGAAGAAGAAGAGGTAGGTGGTGGATGGTGTCCATGCACCAAAGGATATTTTCCCTCCCCTCCCTCCTTCCCTTCCTCCTTCCCTCCCTCCATCCCTTCCTTCCTTCTGTTTTTTGATTCAGTGGTAGTTTGAATCCAGATTTTAGCTGAGCCTCTCAGAGCAATCCTCAAGACAGACAAGCAGCACCAAGAAACCTTTTGAAGTCCTTGGACATGATGAATAGTCCTATATCTCACTCAGGGTACTGGCATCTAAATCTACATGTGTGATGAGATAAGATACAACTGTACAGATAGACATGCATACATACATGTCAAAGACAGAATCTGAATTGGCCTGTGTCTTGGCTAACAGCTTTGTGCCGATGCCTGATCCTTGTTTTCAATCTGTACTGAAGCTAAGCAAAAGCTGACAAGATTGCTCAGTGGGGATAAACCTGCTGCCAACACTGATAATCTGGGTTTGATCCCCAAGACCTGCGGAGGGTGGGTGGGTGGGCAGGGACTGACTCCCACAAGCTGTCCTTACCACCACACACACCAAGTCATGTGAGTATGACACACATACACACAAATAACTAAAGTATAATTTAAAATTAATAGAGATATCATTATTGGGTGGATCTGTGTGAAAGTAAGGAGATTGTGATATTTATACAATTTCATGAGTCTATAATTACTCCAAAATCAAAAAAATAGGACTGGAGGAGTGCATGGCAGTTATGGCTTGCATCTGGAATGTCTCCACAGCTCACGGTCTGCACACCCAGTCCCCAGCTCCTGACAATGAAGTGAAGGTTGCGGAGGCTTTCAGAAGTGGGCCTGGCTGGTGGGAGAAGCTTGCTATACCTGCTCGAAGCTACAGTCGAGTTCCTCTCTCTCCTGGACCTCATCATGTGAAAGGTGATGTGGCCGGTTATGTTGTAAAGAGGACCAGCACAAAGACTCAGTCTGATGCTTACACTGAACTTTCTTCCCTGCAGATTCTGGGTCTGCTCTGCTCAGATGGTGCCAGATACTCAGTGTGTAGAGTGTCCTCTGAACAGGAGCAAGAGTTCCTACGAGGAAGACAGCTCCACGGTGTTTAAGGTAAGATAAGTGTCCAAGATCTACTGGGAGAGTAGGTAAAGAGAGGGCGAGCGCAGCATCCCAGAGGGTGCTAGAGACGGTGGGAGCAAAGCGCTCTGATGGGGAAGGTCCATAGATAGTCAAAATTTTATTTTTGTTGTTTTAGAATACGATTAAAAATTTTAATTTAATTTATTTTTTATTTTGAGGCAGGGTCTCACTATGTAGCCTTGGCTGGCCTGGAAGTCACTATGTAAACCAGGCTGGTCTTGAATTTACAGAGATCTGACTGCCTCTGTCTTTGCCTCTGCAGTGCTGGGATGCAAAGGTGCCAATGTGGCCACAGTTTTATGTATTCATGATGGTGAAGAAGATATGACTGGGTAAAGGCTTGGTCTCTTGCCCATGGTATTCTGATGAAGGCAGACCCTTCAGGAAATGGGTCCTAATATTAGGAAGTTGGGTTACTGGAAATGTGCCCTTGAGATCCTGAGACTCTGAGCCCTCCTCCTGCTCTCTCTTCCTGTTTCCTGGCTGCCATGAGGTGAGCAACCGTGTGCTCCCGTCTGGATGTGCCACCTCCAGTGGGGCCATCAAGAGTAAACTGAAACTTTCAAAACTGGTCTCCCAAACAACCTTTCTTCCAACAAGCTGGTGACCCCGGCTATTTTAAATGTGCTGTGACATAATACATTAGTGCCCTTGGCTGGAGAGTGACTTAAGCAGAGGTCCTGCCTCTTCTCTGTACCCTTGGTGCCTAGGAGCGTGAATATGGCAGCGTTGCTATGCACCAAATCTGCGTTCAGCCTACCTGGCCTACAAGGCCAACTTCTTGATCACACCTTGCTTCCAAGCAACTGCTTTACATCCAAAACCAAGAGGTAGGACGAGCCAGCGGCCTTTCCTGAGATTACAAAACAGATAACCAAGGAGCTCACTAGCATCCAGCATCAGAGGAGACCAAAGACTGCAGGAGGTAGAGCATCCACACTAACTCAGAGGCTGTGGGAGCTGAAGCCTGGTGGCCTGACCCCTGAGCAGAGAGAGTGACAGTGGCAGCAGAAGACAGCGCACAGCACCAGCCCAGGAGAGGGCTCCTTAGGCACCCAGAACAGAGCAGAGCACAGCTTTCCTTCACTGCACATAAAATGGACAATCTAGCTTAGCAAAGTGCAATACAACAAAGTGATGGCAATGCAGAACAAGAGGGACCGAGGCTGGAAGCTGGACAAACTCCAAACACAAGAAGCCACCATACAAGGAAAAGGAAAGAAGGGAAGAAGAGAACCGCCCCTGTGAAAGAGGCTCAGAGTGTGTCTGAGGGTCATCCACCCATCAGACTCCAGCAGGTATCTGATCGGAAGAACATCCCAGTGGAGCATTAAGGATCCCAGCCCCTTCCTTATACATGAGGTCACTGAAAAGCTGACGCCACATGTCCAAAAGGGCAGAATAGCTGGCAGCCAGGGTACAGGAGTGTGCTGCAAACCTAAGGCATCAATGTGAACAAGTGTCCGTGTTCCTGATACTAAGCAGAGGGCTGACATAGAAGAGACCTGGAGGTGACCTGTTCCATCCCTATCAAGGGCTGCAAACAACCAAATCAAAGTCTTCCTCAGAACAACATCTGACCTCCCCCGCTGCCCCCAAGCAAAATGAGAAGAAAAAATAATAATTATGTTAAAGGCGACTGGGTAAGGTATTGTGGAGAGCCGTTCATGGGAGCCTTAGTAAAACCGAGTATGATGTTGTAAAGGGCCACACACTGCGGGGGGCGGGGCAGACTGTGAACTGAAGCTTTCCACTTCCTGCTCATCCTCCTGTCACCAGGATGTGGATGGGTGAGGGGTGAGGACTTCCTCTAGCCTGGCCCCACACTGGACGAGGCTAGCTGAGCAGGGAGGAGGAAATCTCCCTTCCGCTTCTCAGTCCTTCAGAAAGTGACACAGAGGGAGGTGTGGGAAATAGTTCATTGCTGCTGATGCCACAGCCTGATTTCTTAAACCACCCCTCTAATCACACTGAGGTGGAGAGCAAGGAAGGAAATTAAAGGAAGATTTTCTCAATCAGTAGGACCTGTCACGGGCTCCATGGTCACAGGGTAACTGTCTCAAAATCCAAAAGCCAGGCACCCAGACACCACTGAACTACCCCAACCACAGGCTGATGACGCCCCTCACACACTAAGCTTTATGCCAAAAACCATCAGGAAAGAAAACAAGTCAGGTTTGAGGAGCCATGTCTCCATGGTTGGACTTGTTCGGGAGGCCAGGGAAGGAAGGCACTTGGGAACCATTGTTCCCGAGAGTAAACACTCCCCCTGCAAACAGCACAAATGGCCTGGGTAATGCAGTTGCCCAAGCTCCTGTTAGAACTTTTACTCATAGCCCTTGTTATTGTTATCGGAGACATTCCCTCCTACACATCCTTCCTTGCTCCTGGCAGGAGATGAGTCTTGATCAAAAGCAAAGAATATTCAATCTCCCCTTCCAATTACCAAGGACCAGAGGGAACACGGGCTGCCAGGGCTGCTTTCCACCATTAGTAATGGATGGGAACCCTGACAGGCCTTAGCTAAGCGAGTAACTTCCTCCAAAGAGCCAGGAAGAGCAATTGAGGAGCATGTTCCAGAGACAGACACTGGGGACATGGTTTCTATTAAACCCATGAAGCAGAAAATACCACATCCACTCAGATGCTCTCAAGTACTCAGGTGAGCATCTACTGGAGCAAGGGCTTGGCGTGTGTGGGGTTTTCAAAAGCAGAGTCTGTGCTTCTTCCCAATAACTCAGCGCTTGGGACACTCTTGGTTTGCCAACAGTAACCCTCTGAGAAATTCATCCCTGAAGGCTTAGGTCCAAGTACCTCATGCTCCCTGAACCATCTCAGACTCCCAATAAAACCATCTTTTCTTGGTGACAGCTCACTTGCTTGCATGTTGCCCTGCAAGTCCAATGAAATTGCTCAGTCTGACTCTTAGGTCTGAAACCTTAGGTGATTTTCTTAACCTATCTAAAGGTCAGTGTTTTCTATTTTGTAAAAGAGATTTACTGATAATCCCTACTTCATTTAGGTTTTTATCAACAAATATTTATGTTCATCCACAATTTTAAGTACTAAAGGCAAAGCAAAGCTGGGGTTAGAGCTCTCTTGATAGAGTGCTTGCCAGTGCGCAGGAAGCCTTGGGTTTGATCCCAATTTGGTAAAAAAGCTGGGCATGGTAGAGTACACCCATGCAAGCAGGCAGAGCAGAAGTTCAAGTCCCTTTGGCTACATAGCCTGGAGTACATGAGACCCTGTCTCAAAAACCTAAAAATTAAGAAGTTAAGGGAGGGTGGAGGGAGGGAGGGAGGGAGGGAGGAAGGGCAAAGCAGTAAATACTGCTTACATTTTAAAGGAACTCATTAAGAGGAAACACAACATATAGAAAGTTCAGCCTGGCTCATCGTAAGCATTGAACAAATGTTTACCTACTGGATTATCAAACCAGTAGCTAACTGGCTGGATAAAGATGTGAGCACCAGGGACAGTTTTCCAGGTGAACCCACAGCCTTTAAACCTTCCTTGCCTTGGGACGATCCTGTCGCTCACGTGTGTCCTGTACAGCAGACTTTAGAAGGGTACATTGGAATTCACTTCTTGAAAACTGGAAATTAAATAAAGACTACACTCTTAGATTTAAATTTTAAAATTACACCCAAAGACAGAAGAGGAATCATCGCAGTTCATCATTTATTTCTCTGGTTGATAGAAATGAACACGTTCACACCCAAAGCCTGGGGTCCTGGAGAAAGCACGTGTGATTTCCACTGTGGGATTGTGGGTGCTGAGTGTCTGAGACGGTTAGAAAATCCCTCTGCCGTCTCCCTGCGTGAAGGAAAGGCTCTAGGCATTTTGATATTCACAAAGGCCCTTCTACTTCCTGTCATGGGAACCCAGATTTCTATTACCAGGACCCTCCCTCATCATCAATTCTTTACCAAAGAATCAGTGAGGGCGTGGAGAGCTGCCTTCTTTCTCTGTGACCCACCCCCTCTTCTGATGCCAGCTCCCGTTTGGAGGAGAGTCCTAGGGAATTGTTTGTGCAGGGAGTGGCCCTGCCTTCCCTTTCAGTCCCTGCAGCCACCCCCTCGCCTCTGATCTTCACCACCTAATTCCCAGCAGCTGGCTGGGTTGCTGCAACCAGTGGGGACTCTTTCTTAATGCAGTGCAGAGGTGTATGTAGGCAGCCAACACAGGACACCGCTGGCCACAGCTGGTTAGATGTGGTTTTCCAGACTTGTTTGTGCCCCTGTGTGACTAATACTTACCTACTGGTTGGCTGGGATGAGACCTCTCTCCTACTCATCTGGCACTTGGAACACAATCAACCGGCTTCCCAGACACTGCCAAACTCATTCACAGGCGAGGTGGAGACTCTGGATGGAAATGTATAGAAGGCCCCCAAAGAATTAAAGAGCATCTGGGAAATACTGTGTGTAGTCACCCAGACCTAGAAAGACAAACACTACAATTCCCTCTCTTGTGGATCCTAGGTCTGAACCTCTGGATCTGAGCCTATAACCTGGAGTAACTGCAGAAGCCAGGAAAGAGGAAAGGGACTGTTGGGTGGGGGAGGGGTTAGAGAGGGGGACAGCAGGACATTGGTGCAGTGAAGGGTGAGAGGGGAGCATGGGGAACATGGAGGAAGAACCAAGTAACACCAAGGATATCTGTAAAAGATCACAGGGAATCATATTATTTTAAAAGTTTACTTTAAACACAGTGTGTGTAAAATAATAATAATTACAGAGGCTGGGAGGGAATGGGGTGCTAAAGAAGCTGCTGGGGAATAGGGTGCAGGTAGGCGGAGGTAGGAGTGGAAAGGATGTAAATATGGCATTTGTGTATGAAATTCTCAAAAGAATGCGAAAAGGGTAAAAGCAAAAAAAAAAGGCTAAAGAACGTGTGAAGCAAGGAGTCTGGAAGCGCTGGGGTGTGCTCTGTGCCAGCAGGGGACACAGGCAAGCTAGGTGCTCCCAACTGGCTGGGCAAGTCTTCACTCGTAAGGTACTGCAGTATTCGTGCAGAGATTAAATTAGTCAAGGATCGGGTTAACTGGGAATGATATGCAACACATGGAAAGCTTTGAAATTGAACTGACTCACAAATAAATAACAAGTGAGGGAGGGAGTGGGCAAGAGGTTGGACTGATAAGACCAGGAAGGGCAGAGGCAGAGTTTCTGCATTCTAGGAATTCTCTGCATCCATCCCTTTCCTCACTGTCACTCACCAAGGGGCAGACTGCGCAGCTCTCAGAACGTCTGCTTTGGGGAATATGACACTCGATCGCTACACTCAAAGGTGAGACACATGTATATATATATATGGATATGAAGAATGGCCAGCAGCCGGGGTGGCCTCAGTGACAGAGAATATGGCAGCATGCATGAGGCCCTCACTTAGTACCCAGCACCACAAAAGTCTTAGATACACTCTGTGTGAACAAAATGCAAACAGGAGTCAAAGAGAATAGATAGCATTGCCACTGCTTGGTGGTTTTGTTTTGTTCAATTTTTTTTCTTAGATATACTGGTGTATATTCAGTATACAACATAATGGAGTTTCATTGTGGCGTTTTCATTTATATTTCTACCACACACACCTCCTTTGGGGCTCTCCCCCACCCATTTCCCATGGCTCCCTTTCTATTCCCCAGCAGCCCCTATCCTTCTGTTTCATGTGGTATCCTATGTCCATCCAGACTCTATATAGAGAATCTCATCTCTGAGTCAGGCTCTTTTTTTGTTTTTTTTAATTAACATGATGATTTAATTTAATTCTGCTTTGACAGCTGAATAAAACTCCACTGTGCATATAACCCACATTTTCTCCATCCATTCATCTGTTGTTGGACATCTTGACTGATTGCTTAACTTGGCTGTTGTAAATAATGCAGCAATAAATATGAATAGGTATCTGCTGCATGCTGACTTTGACTCCAAGTACACCCCAGGAGTAATTCAACAGTATCTTATATTTGCTGTTTTATGATGAATATCCATAAAGATTCCTGTAGTGTCTGGACTAATTTACATTCCCACCAACAAGCAGTGTATAAGGGTCTCTGTCCCCTTATACACATTTTTGCTGCATTTGTGATTGTGGGATTTTTTGCATTTTATTTATTTATTTAGAAAGGAGGTGCAGGCCCCTGCATGTGTGTGGAGGTCAGAGTGCATGTTGCAGAAGCTGCTTCTCTCCTTTCAACATGTGACCCTAGGGACTGAGCTCATACTGCCAGACTTGGTGGTAAGTTCCTTTACCCACTGAGCCAACATGCTGACCCTCTGATTTCTTGATTGCCTCTCTCACTGGGATGAAACGAAAGTGAAGTGTATTTTTAAGTCAGATTCTCCTGATGGATGAAGATATTTGAACACTTTTTGCCAAGACAACAATTTCTTAAATAACATTTGTTAGCATGTAGCCCACCTCTGGGCATAAATAGGAGCTGTGGTTGAAAGGGCAGGTGCGGCCAGGGGGCTTCCTTCTCGTAGGCCACCTATGTTTTAATATGGGGACACCTTATGTACATTAATAGAAAATAAAATTTAGAAATAATTAGATATAGAAATTGAGTATCTATTTTTAGGAATAAACAGGTATTAACCAGGTTTTTAAATTAAAAAGTCACTCATGTATAGCATAACATTTCAAATACTAAAAACAAAATAAAAATATCTCATACATATATATGTACATGTGCATGTTTGTACACATGTATTATGAGATTTCTAAAAAGTTATGATGCAGACTGGCAAGATAGCTAAGTAAACAAAGATGCTTGCTGCCAGACTGCCAACCTGGTTCCATCCCAGAGCCCACAAGGTGAAGGAGAGGACCAGCTCCTGGAAGCTGTCCTCTGGCACAGCTGTGAATGGCACATGTATTCCCACTCCCTCACACATGCAAGGAGTGAGGGAAATGCAATAAGGCTTGCACCATTCTGTGTATCTCTGTATGTCTCAAACACTGATCATATGGAAATGGACTGGGTGCATAACTAGGTTTAGCACCACACACACTTAAATAAATAATTAAATAAATAAGAATGAAAAATAATAGCTGGGAGGTAGTGGCACATGCCCTTAATCCCAGCACTCGGAAGACAGAGGCAGATGGATCTACAAAGTAGCAGGACAGGCTCCAAAGCTACACAGAGAAAACCTGTCTCAAACAACCAAAAGAAAAAAAAGAGTGAAAAATAATAATATAGTTCCAGATGTATTCATAATAAATTCTCACCAATACACCACATTAGGATAAAAAGAAGGGCACAAAATAGGATATATATTATATACCATCTATGTGGGTCATTAGCATGCAAATGCACACAGTCCCCAAAAGAGTACATGTGCACAATTAGCATTATTAATTTTCTCACCAGAGACAGTAGGTGGCTAAGTTATAGGTCACACTGGTGAATTTCCTTAAGATGGTATTATGCTTTGCATATTTTAGATTTCTATACCATATTACAGTGACCGTACAGATACATTACCTGGTCAAACCCTAAAGACTTTGAACATTACGTGTTTGGGGAAGAGCACCACGTGCAAATGCTGGGCAAAGGAGAGCCCTGGAGCCCCGAGCTGAAGTCCCAGAGCATCCTGAGTGTCCATGGGAGCCGGGACTGAGCTTTGTCTTCCACAAGAGCAGCGAGCACTCTTAATCCCACTCCAACCCTATTTTAATTTTTTAAGACACAAAACTTCCTTATTAGATAAATTAGATTATGTCAATAAATGATAAAGTTAAGACTACATCTTTAAAATAAGATAAACAATAAAAATCAATAGGACTAAAATCTCAGAATAAGTCAGCTGGCCAAGGGGTTTGTCCTTCCCAGCCCTGTGCTCACAGTCCCCCTGGCAGCGCATGTTTTCTGTTCCGCTCCTCTCCAGCGACCACAGCACAGCAATGGTCAAACCCTTCCAGTGTTGCCCAGAGAACCTTGTCCTGGGGTCAGTGTTGAGCAGGGACTAAAACCCAAGTCCAGCACTGGTGGCAACTCTGAGAAGTGAGTAACTTGACATTTAGTGGGGCCCCTACTGCCTTCCCCATTTGGGGCCTGTTTGGTGATTCTGATCCTCCTATGCCCGCCCTGTGGGAAAAAACTCAAAATGATCATAAAACCATAAGCAGCTGCAGACAGAATTATCTGCTTTCTGAAACTCTTTATTTTAAAGGTTTTTTATTACATCTATTTATTTGGCGTGTGTGTGTATGTGTGTGTGTGTGTGTGTGTGTGTGTGTGTGTGGCGCGCACACACATGCCAGTGGAGCTCAGAGGACAACTGGAAAATCTGTAGAAATTGTCTCTCCTTTTCCACCATGTGTGCCCTTAGGGACTGAACTTCGATCTTCAAGCAGCAAGTGACTGAGCCTGCTAAGTGTCTCAGGTTAAGACCCCACTTTACTGAGCTCTTGCATTGCCTGCTGGATGGGAACTGGGATGTGGGGTGGTATGGGCAGTGTTTGCTTTAAAATCAGAGATTTCTACCATCTCACCCACACAGCTTAAAAAGGAGGAAACACGACTAACTAAACTAAAGACTCTGGTTGCCTTGATTTCAATTTTATAATCCTATAATCTCTATTATTTTCTCAAGTTATATGTGTGCTTTGCCACCTTCTTTCCCTCTACCCTCTCAAATATGCCAGGTGAGAATTTTTATGGAAATTGTCTGTGTACACTTATAAAAAGTGAGGGGAAAAGGGTACACACCAAGTTTTTCTGGTTGTCAGGAAATAGTGTCTACCTTTTAAAACCAAACTCCAAGCAATATGAGCCTTACAAGAAATGGTTATAAAAAACAACTTTGCTCTTCCTAAGTTAGATTTAAATCTGTCCGTCAGTTTGTGTTTCTATCTAAAGAACACTCATGGGCAATCTGCTAAGTAGTTATTTATATATTTTAATACTAATATATTTGAGGCTTAAGTATAGCTCTGTAGTAGAGCATTTCCTCAGTATGTGTGAAATGCAATCCCAAGCATCACAGAAAAGAGTATATTTGAATGTATTTTTACAATCAAATGTACTAATAAAATCATGTTTCCTACAAATAGGCATACTTTGACTTCTTTCTTTTCTATTTCTACCTTGTTTTCATCTCTCTTTTCTTCTTGGTCCTGCAAGACTTTAAGCATTATTCTGAATGAGAGTCAAGAGAGTAGGTGCCCTTGTTTCATTTCAGGGCTAGTGGTTATGTCCTGTTTCCCCAATAGTATGATAATGGCTACATGCTTGCCATATAAAGTTTTTATTACACTGCAACATGTTCAATAGATTGCTGAGTTCCTGAGGACTTTTATCATGAAGGAATAAGTCTGTATTTAAAAGGTCCTGCAGCCTGCACTAAAAAACTCTCTGATATGATAGATACTTTCAGTAAAGTTACAGAATCAACAAAAGCAAGTAGCTTTCACATACCAATAACAGCATTGCTGAGAAAGAAATGAGGATATGCCCTCTCACAATAGCTTCAAAAAATGATGAACACAAGGAATAGAGCTAAGCAAGGAAGTGAAAGGCCCCCTGCAATGAGCATGGCAAGACCAAGAAAAAGAAACCAAAGAAGAAAGTAGATCCTGGAAAGAGCATCCTAGATCCTGGAAAGAGCGTCAATGCTCCTGGCTTAGCAGAATTGGGGTTGTACAAATGACAGAATTACCAAGGGTGCAAAATAGCAGTATCACCAAGGGAACCCTCTGAGTCTAAGGCAATCTCCATCAAAATTCCAGTCACATTTTTCACAGAACTAGAAACAAAACAACTCTGCAATTAATATGGAAGCATGTGATAGCCTTGCTGGAGCAATCCCAAGCAGAAAGAATACTTCTGGAAGTACCATGATATCTGTCATCAAATAGCAATACAGAACCACAGTAACAAAGGCAGTCATGGACTGGAACAAAAACAGATGTAGACCAATAGATAATAGTGGACCCAGAAATAAAACCCACATGGCTATGGTCCCCAAATTTCTGACAAAATCATCAAACATAGGCATTGGAATAGAGGCTTGTTCAACCATGGTGCTGGAAAAACTGGCTATCTGCCCACAGAGGAATGACATTAGAGCCACGCCTTTCACCCTGCCCAGAAACCAGCTCCAAATGGGTCAAATCTGAAAGTTGAAACTGTTAAAACAAAAACATAAAGAAAACACTTCAAGATATAGGCACAGGCAAGGACTTCTGAACAAGACTCCAGAAGCACAGGAATCAACTGACAAATGGGATTCCATGAAATAGAAAGGTTCTGCATGGCAAAGGAACTGCGTGGACAGCCCACCTCCAGAACAGGAGAAAATCTTTGCCAACTATACTCTGCAGGTGGTTAGATGTCTAGAGTACATGAAGAACTGAAAAAAACAAAACCCAAAACAATAAAGCCCTGATTGGTGTCAGTAGAAGACAGAAAGAATAATAAAAATAGAAAAGCAACCACTTACAACCAGCAGTTGAGACTCATGCTCATAATCCTAGAACCCAGGAGATGAGGCAAGATGGTTGCCACAAGTTTAAAGCCAGCCTGGCCATCATGTGGCCATTGTCGCAGACAAACAAGCAGGAAAGAAAAGCAGTGAACATGGCTATGGCGCAGTCCTAGAATCCTAGCACTCAGAAAGCAGAGGCAGAAGGATTACTGCAAATTCCTAGGAAGACAGAAAGACTCTGTCTTAAAACAAAAATTTAGGAGCTAGAGAGATGGATGCCTCATGTTTAAGGGCACATGTTCTTGAAGAGAACTAGGACTTAATTCCCAGCAACCACATGTGACTCATAACTGTCTATAACTCCAGTCCCAGGAGATCTGAATCTTCTTCCCTCAGCAGGCACCGGGCATACATGTTTTATAAAGATATACATGCAGACAAAACACCCACACACATAAAAACTATCCAGTGAGAGCTCAGCAAAGATTCTTGTTGCCAAATCTGATGACCCAAGTTGGCTCTTAGGACCCACACACTGGAAGAAGAGAATTGACTCCCATGGGCTATCTTCTGGCTTCCGCATGCACAGTGCAGCATGCTTGCCCCGCCACACACAATAATAAATGTCATGAAAATAAAATTGAAGAAGGGTTCCAGTTGACAGCCACCATAAAAGCTATTTCCTCAGGAGTCATCAGCAGAGGCTTAAATAGGTGGGTGCAAGTTTCACCAGGAACAGTACCTTAGCATTCTATTGCTGAGACAAGGGCCTAAAGTAATCAACTTCTATGGAAAGCTTCTTATTTCAGAGACTTCCATCTATGGTTACTTGGCCTGCTTCTTTTTGGCCTGTAGCAAGAATTCATCATGGTGTGGAAGTATAAAGCAGAGGAAGCCAGGAAGAAAAAGACAGGGACATGTAGGGGCTGGCCTCACTGTCCCTTCCAATAGCACCCCCCCCAATGCCCATCTCTTCCAATAGCACCATAGGCTGGAGACTTTGCGGTCAACACATGGGCCTTTGGAGGGGACATTCAAGACAGGCAAACACAGCAGGATGTTCAGACAGAGCAAACAGGATATTGTTGCTATTCCTCACAAGACATTTGACATTTACGAAGTAGAAAATGGAAACTGTAGAGCAGAGAATGAAGGTGAAAGAAGAGGCAGCTGCAGTGAGGGCAGCAAGGGCTGGGGCGTGGGCAAAAACCCTCCCAGTCATCACAGTGCTGCTGAGAAGCAAGCCCTGCAACTGGGCATGACAAAATACCAGGCAGACCCAGGGCCAAGGCTGCAAAAGACAAACGAACTGGCCCAGAGCAAAGGGGACAGCACAACCTTGACAGCTGAATATGTGCGTGCATGTGTCTGTGTATGTATCTGTGTGTGTGTCTGTGTGTGCACGTGTGTGTGTCTGTGTGTGCACATGTGTGTGTGTCTGTGTGTGCACATGTGTGTGTGTATCTGTGTATGTGTCTGTGTGTGTATCTGTTTGTATGTCTGTGTGTGCGTGTGTGTGTCTGTGTGTGTATCTGTGTGTGTGTCTGTGTGTGCATGTGTGTGTGTCTGTGTGTGCACATGTGTCTGTGTGTGTATCTGTGTGTGTTTGTGGATGGATTGTATCTTAAGCAGGTCAAAAGACGGCAGTGACCTTGTTGAGACAGGACGGGATGAAATGATGACAAGGAGGGAAAGTGACTTGGATGCTTATCTGCTGTGTCCTTGGGAGGCAGATAAGTCAGGTGATGGCTCATAAGCCAACTGCTTGTTCTCAGAGTGTTGCAAGGTGAGGGCCCACTTGTCTGTCCCGGCTGCCCGGCTAGCTTTCACCCGAAATAACCACATCAGAGAGTTCAGAAAAACATGGGTCTGGAGAGATGGTTTAGCAGTTAATGCAGAGAACCCAGGTTTGGTCCCCAGCACCCACAGGGAGGCTCATAACCTATAACTCCAGGGTCTCAGCCCCTCCTCTGGCCTCCAAGAGCACAAGACATGTGTATCACATATATACCATGCAGGTAAAACATTCCTATACATAAAATAAGAAGTTTTTTTTAATCGACACTATTTTTAAACTTCAGGAAAACAGCATATGTTAATTATTTGCATATGTGTAGTATGCAAAATTAGCTCTGCATCTAGAGATACAGGTCAAGAGAGTATTTCAGCAAATGTAAAATATCAGCTATTAGGAAATCTGAGTGAAAAATGCACAGGTCTTCCAACTCCTGTAAATTTAAAATTATATGGGGGGGGAGGTAAGGGGTAGAACCCAGGGCCTGTAATCATCGGAAGCTGGAGGAGAATAAGTTCCCGAGGAGCCTGGGCTGCACAACAAGACCCTGTATAAGCACAAGCAATTTACTACTTGACCAGTACAGACTCCTGTGCTTGGATTTCCAGTCGAAGTCAGCCTCTGGCCTCACTGGGCTGGGAAGCATTGTTCTGTATGTCCTGACTAGGAACAATTTCTGCAGCTGAAAGCAGGAGACAGGCATGCAGACATGAGAAGTAAAGACAAATGTCACTCAACCAAGGTATTTAGCCATCATGCCTGTCACGCTGGGTGAGGGGCAGGACTGGAGTGGGCGAGGGGCGGGGCAGGTGGGGTTAATGTAGAAGATGGCTTGCAGAAGGGGAAGTTGAGCAGCCGAGGTTTTCCTTGTTGCTTGCTGCTACTAAATTGAGGGAAGGGCAAATGTTCTTTCAGATTCTCTTGACAAGATGCAGGGCTGAAGTGATTATGAGGGACCTTGTCTTAACGTCTTTGAAACGTTAGTACCTCCCCAATGTGTCTAAAATTTGAGCCTCCCTAGATTCCCATCTGCAGCCCCTTCATTCTCCCTTCATTCTTTCCGGGCCACGCGGGGTCTCACTCATCTGTCTCCAGGGTAGAGAGTTGCACCGGGAACAGAAGCGGAGCCACAGGAGCCAAAGCTTTTGGAGATGTGAGTGAATAGGCTTGATAGCAGAACATATCTACAAGAATATTTCTGTTGCAACGTGGTTGCAAGACTGGGCACCTGTGAGGGTCACAAGCTCTCAGCCTCCAAACACTCAGGGGACATTTGATTGATCCTCAAAGGACATTTGAGCCCCTGTACAGACTTCTCAAAGAGAACAGACATGCTCCAAACACAGAATCCTCTTTCCACAGACACTCTCTCACAGACCTGAAACACTGCACTAACCGGTCATCCATCATGAGGAGCAAGTCCCATGAGCAGCACTCCAGGACAAACATCAACTGCCTCTGAGCTGTCAGTAGGTGACACTGGGTATCTGAATACCAGGCCTGTGCACTGCTCAGGTAGGAGAAGAGCAAGGGATGGCGTGCAATCTAAGCTAGTCTCTCATTTCATTTTGGAGTTCTCTTTCATGAGTAAAGTTCAGTTTTTAGAGCTCAAACCTGGTTGTAAACGTGGTCTTTAAACCTCCGCAGCGCTTTACTGCATAGTTTATGATCTGTTTACACTGAAGGTAAGGGGCAGGCCAGGGGTAATCCCAAAGCCTTTGGCAGACAACTCGAAAGAAGAAAGGGGAACTCAGGCACATGTATAAAAATACTTCCTTGTTCCACCTGTGATTTGTGGGTGCAGAATTCTTCTAAAGACAGAGGTCATGCCCCAAGAAAATTAGCCTAACCAGCCCTTTACAACCATTAGAATGAGTCCCTAAAAGCACAAAAGAAACTTCTAGAAAACCATGCATTTAGAGATTTAGAAAATGTTTGTGAGCAAATCTTAGCCAGGATTTGATTTGAGGTGCTGCCAGTACTAATACCTCTGGGAACTAAAAGGCCATTGGCAGCATGGCACGGAGTAGCCTTTGCATGGTGCTATGGTCTGCAGCAGCCGGTGCAACACAGCAGAAATTCCAAGAAAGAACCCACTCATAATTTTTGTGTAGTTTTATAACTTTTTTGACACGCCACAGTTCTTGTGCACATTAACTGTGGATTTTCCACTCTGTAACAAGGATGAAGGTTACAAAGGAGGGAGGCCTTTGGTAAATTCTCATCCTTGTGACTTTCTGGGCAAACCAAAGTAGATGACAAAGTAGATGAAAAGCCACATTTCTGTCCTGTGGTACAGACAGCTTTGTTGAGCCTACTGTGGGTGCTCGCATCTGGAGTCCCCATCTTCTTTGTGGTAAATTTCTGGATGTCTTTTGTTCCCAGGGGCATGCTTTATGAAGCCTGCTGCATGGGTATGCTTGTGAATGGTGATGACATGTTCTAGAGTCACCTCACTGACAACAGAACAGTCCTGAGTCCTCTGTGATGGATAGTGTTATGTCAAATTGATACAAACTGGAGTCTTCTGAGAGAAGGGACTAATTGAGAAAATGCCTCTATAAGATTGGGTTGTATGCAAGGCTATAGGGCAGTTTCTTAATTTGTGATCAATGGGGGAGGCTCCAATCCATTGTGGGTGGTGCTATCCATGGGCTGGTGGTCCTGGATTCTATAAGAAAGCAGACTGAGCAAGTCATGTGCAGCAAGCCAGTAAGCAGCACTCCTCCATGGCCTCTGCATCAGCGCCTGCCTCCAGGATTCTGCCCTGGCTTCCTTCTGTGGTGAACTACAACACAGAAGTGTAAGCCACAAAAGCCCTTTCCTCCCCGATCTGCCTTTTGGTCATGGTGTTTGTCACAGCAGTAGAAACCCTAAGACGCCCTCTTACCACCTCCTTCACAGGTGTCCTGTTGGCCCTCTACATAACCCGGGCTGGCCTGGAAGTCACAGAGATCGTGCCTTTAATCTGCTGGTACTAAAGATGTGCGCCACACACCCAGCTGGAGGTGGGCTTTTGAAAATGAGAAGTCAGACACTGTAGAGTAGGCATTGAACAATCCAAAAACCATTTTTGTGTAAATCACAGGAACTTTAAGTTCCTCCCTCAAAGTTACAGAAGTGATTGTCGCTTTAGTGGCAGAAGTTATGATATGAATGCTATGATATGAGAGATATAGGAAGACCTGGGTCCTAGAGCCCATCCCTTTACTTCTTCCTGGGCAATGGCACTTGACTTTCAAATGGCAAGTATCACGATGAGTTGGGTAGCGCACCACTGACAGCACAAGAATGGCACTGTGCGTAAAGGAGCCATGAAGTCAGCCCCTCAGATGAGAAATGGTTCTTGCCAACGGTGGTGGGGGCTTCAGTATGCGCTTTTTTGAAATGTGCTGAACTGAGGATGTATGTTATGGTACAGCATACGTTTAGTATGTCTGGAACCCTGGCTTCTTTCTCAACTACCAAGTAATCCCAGCACTTGGGAAGAAGTAGGAGGATCCAGGGTACAAGATTTGCCTCACCTACATAGTGAGTTCAAAGCCAGCCTGGACTGTATGAGACCCTATCTCAGAAGAGAAAAAGGAAACAAGGAAGGAAGAAAAAAGGGAGAAGGGAAAGAAGGGGGAAGAGAAGGGATGAAGAGAAAGGAGGGAGGAAGGAAAAGAGAGGGAAAGAAGAGAAAAGGGGGGAAGAAAAGGAAGAAAGGGGAGGAAGGGGAAAGGAGAAGGAAGGGAAAGAGAGGGAAGGAAGGGGAAGAGAGAGGAGGGACAGAAAGAGGGGGGAAGGGAAAAAGGGAGGAAAAGAGAGACAGTGACAAGTGGTCTTTATGTTATTATGAAGAAATGAAAAATTTCCATCTTATTAGTCTTCAGCTAAGGAAGCCATCTGTAGGGCTAGTCATGAAGGAAGCTCACAAAAGGAATAGAGGTAGGAAGACTGCGAGTTTAGTGCCATCCTGCACTACATAGCAAGTTCAAGGCTGGCCTAGTCTACAGAGCAAGTTCCATTCCAGCCTGGGCTGTATATGAAGTCTGATGTCAAAGCAACAACTAAAAAAGTGGCGTGGGGAGGAAGAGAGGAGGATGATGGGGAGGGAAGAGGGGAAAGGAAGGTGTGAACCAGGGAAATCTCCAGCTGTCTGCAGTCTTAAGTTATTCAGACCTTAGATAAGCCACAGGTTTCCCAAGTGTTTTCCAGAACTAAATTCTTGGTTCTCTACCCAGCTGTCAGGCAATAAGTAAACAAACTCAAAATGTAGAAGCAACTGACCTCAGGAGAACTTAATGAGCCATGCGTTCAGTAACATGAGAACAAGCAGGTAGCTCTATTGTGGGTTAACACTGCACAAGAATTAGCTGGGGTTTTGTTGAAAAGGTTTTTCAATCATTCTACAACTCATATCTACAAGTCCCATCTACTGCCTTGGCAGCCATTCTCACGGTGACACTTCCAGTGTACCATTTTACAAGACAAGATTAGAAATCTTTAATCATTGACGTAAGGAATTTGAGCAATAGCATTGGCTTTCTATGAGGCCTCTTAAATATTTAAGAGAGAATGTGTCAATATTTAGACTAAACAAAAACACAAGCAAACACACACCCTATTAATTATAGACATGGTATAATTCCAAAAACACTAGAATGAATAGCCAGCGTGAAGTAGCCCCGATGCCAAGCCAGAGGAAATCAAGCAAGAAAGCATTTCAATCTACAAATGTGTACTCCCCCAAAGGTGCCTTTGAATCATCTAATGTAAGTTACATAAAGTGAAGCTGATGAGCTGGCTCAGGGGGTACAGGCTGAGTGTGGTCCCTGAGCCCCACATCGTAAAGAAAGAACTGACCCCTGAAAGTTGTACTCCAAACCTCACTTTCAACCACAACACATATACATGTGCACTGACACAATAAATAAATAAATAACAAATAAATTGTCTTTAAGGCATTAAGTTACTTAAAGCTAGCTGAGTCCAGTCATATAAAGTAAAGTAGGAACTTTCAAGCTTAGATCATATAATTTCAAAACACAAAGGAGATAATGTGAGTGGAAGGCTACAAATACCATGCATTAGACACTAGGCTATCACAAGTGTTGGTTGTCGGTCCACAGCATGCTTCATTGATGCATAGTCTGCTTAACTGAAGTTTCGAAGGTACTTAGAGGATATAAATGACTTATGACAGAGATAAAAGTCAATCAGAATCAGGATGCTTGTCACCATTGTCTGTTTCTGGAAGGACATATCATTCATTCATTTTTTTCATTCATTCACTCACACACCTACTAGATGATCTGTGAGTAGCAGAGGTTGCCAGGCTGTCCTGGTGCTTCAGAAGGCTGAGGCACAAGCTCTGCTAAGCTAAAGAGTTCAAGACCAGCCTGGACAACACAGTGAGAAGCTGTTGAGAAAAACAAAACAGAAAGCCATTTGTATGTCTTTCAGGAAATCAAATTACTCAGGGTGGATGGATTGAAGGCTTTGCCTGTAACCCCAGCACTTGAGAGATAGAAGCAAGGAGGGGCAGAAGCTTAAAGCCACTTTTGATTACTTAGTAAGTCTGAGGCATAAGATCCTGTCTCAAAACAAACAAACAAAAAATGCTTATTAGAAATTTCTATGCTACCCTCTGCTCATCTTCGCTGCTCCATCCCAATAGGCATTTCTGCCCCCATTTCAAGTCTCAACTTCAAACTCTTCTTGCCCTTTGTGTAAGGCAAGTCAGCCTTCCCTATCTTGTGTTCCCAAACTAGCGCATCTGCAGGGACACACGAGGAAGATGTTTCCCATCTAACAATACCCAGCAAGGTCGGAAGGCAGCTGTAGTTACAGAAGCAATCCCTATGACACCATACCTAGCAGTGCCCTTGGATCCATAGGGAGCACACTAATCCTTCAGTCCAGCATCCTTTCGCCCTTGAACAGCCTCCCCCTCCCACTTCTTTACAACATCCCATACTTCAGTGAGACTGAGGTCTGCTTTAATGCCAGTGCTGCAGTCTGGGCCATCTGAGACATCAATACTTCCATTGTCCTTGCCAAGGTGCCCAGTCAGGGATGACACGTGAATAATTAGGGCAATGACACTGGCTTTCTCCAACTGAACATGAAGAGTCTTAGCCTTGTCAACCACAAGTACCACTCTCGAACCTAGGTAAAGCCGTCAAGACGCTGGCAGAGAGAACTGACTGAAAATGTTGGGGGCTGAGGTCATGTGTTTAAGATTCTTCACATAAAATCAGACCTACCTCTGGGGCCTACTTATTTGGCCAAATACACTCATTCCTATTGGTGATTACTCTAGAGACATTTGACCCCAGATATCTAGTAGCAATTATTAGTTAATAAAGTAATCACTTTGTACATTCTGAAATTTTAGGAATTTGGGAGTCATGGTGGTAAATTTCAACTCTGAGCCTTGGAACCTGAACATTCTTTTACATCTGGTCTTCCATATTCCTAAGAATTAACTTTCTCGCAGGCAGGGTCTGGCCAAGCTTTAGAATCTTGGCGGGGTTGGAGATAACTGTGTTGAGTTTGTAGATGTATAATTCCCAGTGATGTGTACACAGATGTTAAATGAGTAACGCAGGGGATGAGGCTGTAACTCAGGGGTAGAGAGCACTCATAGAATGTGCAAATCAAGGTATGTGTGTAGGGGGTAACCTTTTAAGGTAACTCAAATGAGTCTTCTCCAGTATTCAAGAACAGAACAGAAACTAGCTTGGTCAAGGCTGGAGAGATGGCTTAGTGTTAAGGGCACTCGCTGTTCTTGCTCAAGACCTGAATTTGGCTCTGTTCACCACATGGCAGTTTACAACCAGATGTAGCTCCAGTTCCAGGTTCTCCTGCTTTCTTCTGGCCCCTCGGGCACCAGGCATGGACATAACGCACACAGATACATGCAGGCAAACACTCATAAAAATAAATTTTTATGTCAAAAATATTAATGATATTAATGAAACAGCTGGTCAGAAGGTGGCAGCCCCTGTCCCACAGGGAGATACCAGGTTGGTTCAGGGACACACAGCAAACAAGATAATTAGAAGCATTGAAAGCACAGGGCGAAACCCCAGGGTCAATGCAGATCAGGCCTGATAGCTTAGATCTTCAGGGAAGATTTTCACTCCCATGGAAATCCTGCTCAGAAGCCACACTCCCACTCTTGAGGCCTCAGAAAACCTACATTTGTGATGCTGGGCAAAGCAGGGTGAACTTTTTAGGCTCTCATAACACATTAAAACTTCTGTCATGGGAATATTGGAGGCATCTCGGTACATCAGGAAAGGTTTCCAAGTATGTCTTGACCAACCTACAATGTCCTCTCTTGAGCCCCACGCTACGCTGGAACTCCCGACCCCTCCCTCATATGTTGCATGGTGGCATTCCCGGGGCTCTAGGAGTCCATTGCTCCCAAGTATCAGTTCCTGATTCCTTGGGGAAGGGAACTTGCAGGTTCCCAATCCAGAAACAAACTTGAGAGAGCTCCCATCACTCAGCAGTGCACACACTGCACATACTGTAGAGCTAAGACTATTCAACAAAGATGGCTATAATGTGTTTATCTCTGTATTTGTTGTACCATTGATCAGACTTCTTGAGGTCATGGATCAAGTCATTTAAATTGAACAACAGATGGCTCATGCCTGTAATTAATTCCAGCACTCAGAAGACGAAGCAGGATTAATGTGAGCTGAAGGTCAGCCTGGGCTACATAGTGAATTCCAAGACTCTCTCTCTCTCTCTCTCTCTCTCTCTCTCTCTCTCACACACACACACACACACACACACACACACGCATGTACTCACACACACATGCGTGCACACGCGCACACACACACGTGTGCAGAGCACGAGAGAGAGAAGGGGGACATTATTGTTGCTTTTCCCTAATTTTGGCGGGCTGCTTTAAGGGAAGTCTAGGACTGTGGAGATTCACTGTCCTCTGACCGCTGGCTTTCCCTTCCCCTTCCCTATTTCAAAACACATCCCAGCTTTGCCCCCAGCACCTTAAATCCTAATATCTACAACATTTACAAATAAAAGACTCAGTAACTACCATGCCTTCCTCTATTTACTCATCCAGTTGACAGAGAAGCAGGACTATAGGTACCATGAAAAGGTTTGACCTTTGGACTGAGAGTCCCGACACATAGACATCTCTTTTAATTTTTTTACATTTATTCATTTAGTGGGCGTGCCAAGGTGCACATGTGGAGGTCAGAAGACAACTCCCGAGAGTCAGCTCCCTTCTTCTGTCTTGTGTGATCAGGGGACCGAACTCAGGCTATCAGGCTTGGCAGCAAGCCCCTTTCCCTGCTGGACCATCTCACCAACCCCTCTGTTTACAACATTTAAATGTTAAAACCCTCTTAGAGAAGAACACGCCACACAGGGCTTCACCGAGGCACTAGCAATTCTTCTTTGCTATTTACAGAGCGCTTTTGCACATATTGTCTATTTTTGATAATGATGCTGATATTATACATCCATGAAAACTAAACACAGGAGCTGGGGACGTGACTTGGTATGCAAAGCTGCATGAGAACCTGGGCTCAGATGTGAGTTTGGATACAGCACACACATTTAAACAAAAAACAAGCATAACAGTGCACATCCATAACCCCATGCTGGGTGGAGCAGGGCAGGTGGATTCCTGGAGCTCACTGGCCATCCAGTGTACCTGACTGGTGAGCACCAGTTCTGGTCTGAAAATGAATGTGGAAACGACAGAGGAATACACCTGACTTCAGACTGTCCTGTGTGTGTGTGTGCATGTCTGTATGCACACAAATGCACACATACACACACAACACACATGCAACACAACAGATACACAAGAATTTTTAAGTCATTTGTATTTGTAAGGCAATTTTTAACAACGTAGGGAAACTGTTTTCAGGTCCTTTAGACAGGCAGAAAGGGACCTGAAATTATTTTCATCACAAGCCCTACTCTGTAGCTCCACACTGAGTTCCCCACAAGACATGTGATGGGGGCAGTTGCTTCTTCCTGCCACCAAGAGCAAGACAAGAGGCAGCTTTTCAGGAAGCATGGCTCCCTGCGGAAGAGACCTCTGTGACTCTTTGACCCTCAAAGAACTTATAAAAGACTGGTCCTTCCTAGTCCCCTCCCCCACAGCTTTATTACGCCATTTAAGGTGGCATGAAAGAAGTGGTTTCAGAAAGGAGCAGGACCCAGGGAAGAGCGAATGCTTTCACCTGCACTGCTGGCATCTTAAACCCAGCCCAAGAATTGAGGTTCCAGCCAGGACCAGGACAAAGTCACACAAACATAAAAACCACAGGGGTGTGCCTGCCAACTCTCCAGGTGGTAGTCGATTCCTGCCTTCTCCTCAAACACAGCAACTGGGTGCCAGTTGGGAGTGGGAGGCAGAGAGTGGAAAGGCAGGTCAATCAGATACTTAGCCCTCGCCTGGTATGAAGCACACAGCCCAGGTGTGAGGCCAGAGGCCAGGTGGCTCCACATGAAAGAAGGGTGACAGTCTTTGTTTGTCTGGAAAATGCACAGGTGGGGGCTAACATTCTCAGAAGACCTTCTCCTTATTCTTGTGTGTGTATACACACATACCTATTTATACACACACGCCCCGTGTGTGGATGTATGTGCATATATGATCACATGTGTTTGGAGGCCAGAGATCAACATCAGGTGTTTTCTGCAATCACTCTCTACCTTTTACTTTTTTATTTTACACAAGGCCTCTCACTGAACCTGAAGCTCACTGAGCCGTTTCCCATGAATGCTAGGACTGACCTCAGGTCCCTTCGTTTGTGCAGCAAGCACCTTACCCTAGATCTCCCCACCTTTATTCTTTTTATCCAAACCATGCCTGATCCTCTCAGTCTTTGGAAAGACTCTCAGATACCCTAAGGGTGTACAGACTCTAGCAACTTTATCAAATCTCCATCTTCTCACAGCATCTCAGGAGCCTTGAAGGCAGGAGGGTGGGGCTTCGTGAGAAAGGCCCTAAAGAAAGTGAGAGAATGGTGCACGGTCTGCATTCAGTGTCTCTAAATCTTTGTACCATGATTAGATTCTATGGGGAGGCCGGGCAGTGGTGACCCATGCCCTTAATCCCAGCACTTGGGAGGCAGAGGCAGGTGGATTTCTGTGAGTTCGAGACCAGCCTGGTCTACAGAGGTAGTTCCAGGACAGGCTCTAAAGCCACAGAGAAACCCTGTCTCAAAAAACCAAAAAAAAAAAAAAAAAAAAAAAGATTCTATGGGGAGATACGACAGATGACTTCCCCTCATAAAAATCCCCAGTACTAGGCTGGGTGTAGCTCAGTCAGTAGAACTCTTGCCTGGTACACACACAGCCCTACATTCAATCCCCAACACTGCATAGACCCAGTGAGGGAGACACACCTGTATTCCCAGAACACTGGAGGTAAAGGTAGGAAGACCAGAAGTTCAAGGTCATCCTTGGCTACATAACCACTTTGAGGTCAGCCTGGGCTACATGAGATCCTGGCTTTAAAAAACAAATTCCCTCTAAGTGTGATCAGTGAATGTATGTATGTATGTATGTATATGTATGTATGTCTAGGTGAATGGGTAGATGAATGGATGTATAGGTTGATAGATCAGAAGATGGATAATTTGTTGAATAGGTGATTGGATGGATGGATGGATGGATGGATGGATGGATGGATGGATGGATGGATGGATGGATGGATGGATGGACTCTCTGACCTCTAGGTGTCTGGGTCTGGGAATGTTCACCTGAAACCTCTAGGTATATTTTATGAGATCTATGTGAGTAAATGAAATGACTCCCTTAAACAGTATACTAACAGTCTAAGACCTTTGAGGTATACTTTAAGTGTGTGTTGTTTGTCACCTGCCAGCTAAACAGGAGCAGCTATAAGTTAAATTGTAGGGACCTGGGCTGGAGCGATGGCTCAGCTGTTAAAGGATGGGCTCACAAACTAAAACTTTGGGGCCACATTTCTAACCATTTAAATGTAAGTAAGACAGTTCATAGAGTACACATAACTGTAAATACAGTGGCTGGGGGACATCTAGCCAATCTGGTCTAAAAAGGAGTAAATTTTGGTATTTTAAATACATATTTCTTTACTTCATTATGCTAAACGTCACTTGATTACTTAATCTTAGGTGTAGAATCCTGGCCTATGTCCATCCAGATGATGACAGCTATCGCTTGGCTATGGCCCAGGGGTGTGTTTGTGTGATGGCTGTACCAGCTATTCTTATCCCCTGAAGACTGCTGCCCTGCCCACTACTCAGCCTCATCTACATCAGGTTCTCTAGCTACAAGGACCTCATAATACCTAATAATCAATAATATGTGACCCTCTCACATGCATAAATGTGATGTTGGCCAACGGCGGGGGCGGGGGGTATTGTGGTTAAGATTCCTGGAAAGAAGTGTGTCTGCAAAGACTAGCTGATTTAAATGCCTGTGATGTGGAGAGGTTAGAATGTTGCAGGTCCTCTTGAACAGTCAGTTGCCCACCTCTGTGTCAGAACTAACATCCTGTGACCAACAGATAAAAAAATCTTTTGGTGTTTATTAACTTAGCAGACTACTGGCTTTCAACAACCCAAGAGCTAAGAATGTCATCAGACAGCATCTTGAACCCATAGGAAGCCTTCCCCACCTTGTCAGTTCCTGTGGGACTCCACTGATGTATGCACCAATGTATTTTAAGTTTGCCTTGGCTTATGACTTTCTTTATTCTGTAAAACTATAACACTTCATGAAACTGCTTCTGCCTTAGAACATGGAATTTGGGGCAGCCTAAATCTGCATTCCTGGGCCATGGTCACTCAAAATAGCTCCAGAATAAACCATCTCTAATTTTAAGAAGGGGGAGGGCAACGCAAGGTCATGGTGATGGTGCAGCTTTGGGGCCTGTCCTGGAACTCTCTCTTGTAGACCAGGCTGGCCTTGAACTCGCAGAGATCCGCCTCCCTCTGCCTCCTGAGTGCTGGGATTAAGGGTGTGCGCCAGGTGGTGCACACATTGAATCCCAGTACTCCAGTACTCAGCTGAAGCTGGTGGATCTCTACGAATTTGAGAGCAGCCTGAGTTCAGTTCTTGGAACGCATGTAAAAGTGGAAAGAGGAAAGCAACCCCACAGACACACACACACACACACACACACACACACACACACACACTCACAAATTCAGGTGCAGTGGCTTGTGCATATCAGAATAAATAAATAAAATCTTTTGGGGGTGCTGGGTTTCAAGACAGGGTTTCTCTGTGTAACAGCTCTGTTGTCCAAGAACTCACTCTGTAAACCAGTCTGGCCTCAAACTCATAGATCCACCTGCCTCAGCCTCCTGAGCACAGGGATTAGATGTGCACCACCACCACCCAAGTAAAATCAATTTTTAAAAGAAATTTGTTACAGAGGATATCGTTTTTCAGAGTCCACTGCAGAGTCCTGGGATATGCCTGTCACTAAATAAACATTTGCTGAAGCAAGAAATCAACGAAAGAATTAATTTGGAAACCTTCCTTCAAGGTTGACTTGGCAGACACATGAGCCCTACTCTGGGTCAGTCACTTCCTCTGCTCTGTGGTGTATCAGTTACATGACAGTGGCACAGTTAATGACAAGTACCCCAACAGCATGGGGACACACTCTGACAGCAAGGGGTGGGGCAGCTCATTCGTATTAAGGTCCATTTGTTCCCTCCTCACAGCCTTCAGAAAATAGCCTTTGATACATCTGGCCTGATCCATTTCAAGGAATTTGGCAGAACTGCTGACTTCAATGCCACACATCATCTAGGTGTCCTAGAAAGCATGAGTCGTGAACTTGTGACCACTGTACCCAGGCCTTCCGAGTATTTCAGTCACAGACGTGATGACGCTGCAAAAGAATGACATCAACAAAACGGATAAGGGCCCAGACCTTCTGCTCTCAGGGACAAAGGACCTATGAGACTACAAACAGTCAGTGGCCCGAGAGGAGAACACAGCAAGAATAAGCGATCCGGGTGGCACCCCTTACCCTAACACTGCCCCAGCTAGCAGGTCAGGAGCTAGCTCCCCCTGAGCGTTGTTCTCACACTTCCCACACCCACTCTTCCTAAGGTGAGTGCTTCTCTTTGTTTTTTATAAACCACATTTATTTGTATATGTGTGCACACATTTGCACATCACAAGGTGCGTGTGTGTGCACGCAAATGTATTTTCATCAGAGGAAGGACTTGCTGGAGTTGGTTGTCTCCTTCCACTGAACTCAGGTCTTCAGGCTTAACAGCACACTGAGCCATCTCATTGGCTCATACTGCTCCTCTTAAAAATGCATTTCATACAGAAAGTGAATCTACTTGACGTCACTGAGTAGTACATCTACAAGTGGCAAACATGAGCCTGGCTATGTAGGCCACACTAGCCTAAAACTTAATATCCTCCTGCCTCATTCTCTAAAAAGTTAGGATTACAGGCACATGTCACCATGCCAGCCCTAAAATGGTAAGGTCTGTGTGCTGCATATTTTATCAAAATAAGAAAAGGAAAATAGCAGCATTATGGTCACCAGCTGTGGTCATACACACCATCCGCAGTACATTACAAATCAAGCCAGGTTTATAATAGTCAATATTTATGAACCCCCTACTCAGTTCTCCTTTAAACACATTTAATATGTATGATGACCTTATGTGTAAATACTAATGATAACCTCATTAATTTATTAAAACACAGAGAAATGAGTCCCCTTATCTAAGGCTACACATTTGTAAGACTAAGTGTATCAAGAAACTTGACACAGGGAGAAGAATAATTTGTATGATTCAATAAAATTGCTATTTAAACACTTATGTCCCAGGTATGGTGATGCATGTCTATAATACCAACACTTGGGACCTGACCATAAGGGCACCAGGAGTTCAGTCATTCTCAGCTACTTAGTAAGTTAGAGGCCAGCCTGGGCTACTTGAGATCTTCTCTCAAAAGCCACCAAAGTAAATACGTGTGTGTTTACCCCACTGTCAGTCTCCACGAGACTGAGTGTTGATCCCTCCCCTGTCTGGGGCAGTTAATTTCCTGGCCCCTTCACTACAAATTTTCAGTACTCTCCGGAGACATTATGGTTTTCTAAACAGCTAGAAGCACACTTCTCCCTCACTCTCCACAAAACTCATTCTTCCCATGAACACCTTGGGAAGGTTCATGGTGTCTGATGGATGCTTTCTGCTTACTGGGTCTCCTTCCTTCTCTCTCCTACATGTCCTTCACGAGGATGCCTGAACCTGCTCTTCCCTGGCCTCATTGACTGACTATTTCAAAGTTCAGTTATTGCCATGCGATTTTAGCAGTGAAGCTGTGGGCCTGTCTCAGCCAGGCCTTCCACCGCTGTGACAAACACCACGGTGTGAGCAGGACAAGGCGGCCTTTCCACCGCTGTGACAAACACCACGGTGTGAGCAGGACAAGGCGGCCTTTCCACCGCTGTGACAAACACCATGGTGTGAGCAGGACAAGGCGGGCTTTCCTCCGCTGTGACAAACACCACGGTGTGAGCAGGACAAGGCGGCCTTTCACTGTGCACTTCCAGGTATTGTCAATCACTGAACAAGTCAGGACAGAAACTGATGCAGAGACCATAGCGGAGTGTTTGTTCTCCCTGGCTGCTCAGCCAGCTTTCTTATAGGACCCAGGACCACCAGCCAAGGGGCAGAACCCCTCACAGTGAGCTGGGCCCTCTACATCAACCACCAATCAAGAAAATGCCCTACAAGCTTGGCAAACGGCTAATCTGTTGAGAGCATTTTCCCAACTGAGGCCCCTTTTCTCGGATGACTCTACCTTGTTCAAGTTGGAGGTGGGAGAAGACAAAGATAGGGTCAGACAGAAAAATAGACCAGTGGGAACAAATACATTTTAAATCCTAAAACGGTCATCTCACCCAAGAGACAGTTATGTGTCTGCCACCCAGCTCCTGAGGAAATCTTACCGAGGCTTATAAATTTTTCTTATGCATACTCAGCCTTAGCTAGGCTTATTTCTAGCCACCTTTTTTGTTTGTTTGATTTTTGCTTTATTCTTTTTGTTTGTTTTTTGTTTTCTGAGACAGGGTTACTCTGCAGCTTTTGGACCTGTCCTAGAACTTGCTCTGTAAACCAAGCTGACCTCAAACTCACAGAGATCTGCCTACCTCTGTCTCCTGAGTGCTGGGATTAAAGGCGTGTGCCACCACCACCTGGTGTCCTAGCCAGGTTTTCTTAAATTATCCCATCTATCTTTTGTCTCTGGGATTTTATCTTTATTTCTGTTTGCCTTTCTTTACTTCTTACTCTATGGCTTGCTGTGTAGCTGGGTGACTGGTTCCTAGTGTCCTTCTTTTCTTACTCCTCGATCTCCTATTCCCAGATTTCTCCTTCTATTTATCCTCTCTGCCTGCCAGCCCTGCCTGTCCTTTCCCCTGCCTCACTATTGGCCATTCAGCTCTTTATTAGACCAATCAGGTATATAACACAGCTTCACAGAATTAAACAAATGAAACAGAAAAGAATGCAATACATCTTTGCATCATTAAACAAATATTCTACAGCATAAACAAATGTAACACATCTTTAACTAATATTCAACAACAGTTATGACCTCCAATTGATATCTTCCATTGAGTTGAAAATCTGACTCAATGACACATCTAACAGGATCCCTCAGCCTCCCTGCTTTATTGTTCTCTTCTGTGACACAGACAGACAGCTAGATAGGAAACTGAAAGAAGAAAATGTGTGAGTGCTTAACTACCTGTTAAACTGTAGACTGCTGAGTACGCAATAACAGATGCTTAACTACTTGTTAAACTGTAGACTGCTGAGTATGCAATAACAGACGGCCCTCTGTGCAACCTGCATGGACATCGTTACGGAGAACATCAATAGGCCTCACCACATTTCAAATACAAAGACAGATTCTAGATGCAAAAAAAAAAAAAAGCCCACTTAAGCCAGGAGCGATGGTGCATGCCTATAATCCCAGCACTCCAGAGGAGGGAGAGCTACAGGTGTGAGGCTAGCCTGAACTATGTGCCCTTGGCTGCACAGCAAGTTCTAAACCAGCCTGGACTACATAGCAGTATCCTGTCTCAAGAAAATGGAAGAAAGGGAGAAGGAAGAGAGGGAGGAGGGAAAGGAGGGAGGGAAGAGAATCCATTTATAAAAACATCTTATTCCTCTAAATTGTTTTAAAGTTAATGTCAAAAGCCTTGCCAGGCAAGAATTTGATATTTGTCTTAACTGGTGTGATTTCTAGCTGCTAATGAAAGATCTTAGCTGAAGTTATTAAGGGATGTTATACATGTGTCACCAGTGCCGTAGGATGACAGTACAAAGGACAGATGTCACACCCTTTACCAATGCCACAGTCCAGTTAGACTTTACCTAACATGTCATTTTATACTTGAAAAAAATTATCTCCAAAGTTTACCTATATTCTCAAGCTATAAATATTATTAAAAGTAGATAGTAAGACATTCCAGTCCCTCCAGTTGCAGCAGTGAAGGAGCATCCCAGAGGCATTTGCCTGTCACTGGCATGTCCGGGGCCCTGGATTTAACCTGGCAGAATGGTGATGGTGGAAGTTACAAAATAATCCCACACCAGTTCAAAATTATGAATAATACAAGGCTGAAGAGATGACTTGGTGGTTAAGAGTACTGAGTGCTCTTCTAGAAGACCTGAGTTCAATTCCCAGCACTCACATGGCAGTTTACAACTGTCTGAAACTCTGGTTCCAGGTGATCTGACACCTTCACACCAATGCACATAAAATAAAGTTAAATAAATTATTTTAAAAAAAGAATTATGAATAATAAAGGGTTATTTATTTAAGGGAAACTTACAGATCACTGTCCTAGATAACAGTCCTCTGCACAAACAGGAACAGAGTTGGAAGCGAGAGCCGGAAGCAAGAAACAGAGTATACACTTTACAGCTACATTTACAGCATAAGAGACCACGCCCAAGTGGGCTGGTATCTTAAATGCTGTTGGCTGAAGGAGCAGAATGTGCTCCCACAGCACCTCCCCCTTTTGTTTAAATAAGAGAATTCCAAACCCAATACAAAAGTATATATACTAGGAACAGATATCAAGTATAATTAGAATTACAACCAGCTTAAACAATATCAAGCAAGGAACGTATGCTAAACGTTTTAATAAACATTCTATCTTAAGGAGTCTAAGTCTTGTATAGGAAATGGCTTGGCTAGATCATAAGAGTACAGTAACTACGACTACCTAATCTTCAACCCTATTGAAGACCTGAGAAAGGAGATAATATTAATTGAGCAGGCAGGAAGTACAACCAAACAGCTTCCAAAGCGAGCAATATATAAGGAAACAATTAGCTACCTGAATAATCACCCAAACTCTTATATGTAATGTTGAAGCAACCAACTTTAGCTAAGGCCTAGGGTAACTGACAGACCATTTTCAGGGGCAGGAAATTTTTCAGAACCATCTTACCCGTCTTGGCAAGATTTGACAGTCTTTTTCCTTCTGTCCTGCTTATCCATTTCCAGATACCATGTACTTTGTCAGTGGTTGAGGTATGGGCAGTGCCTTGCCCAATGGCCAATTGTGCCAAGAAGAAAACAAACTCTGAATGGAGTGTCTTTGGTGCTCAACATTCTCTCAGGAATAGATTGGTGCTGTCATGAGCAATCATGTCTCATGCCAACAGAACCCTAAGTTATTTAAATGCCATGTTCTACATATCCTTGAAGTGGTTGTAGATTACCTATCTAGAAAGAATACAATCTCTATGTATCTAAAAAATCTAAATGATCTGACTGTATATACAACAAACATGAACAACTATGACCTATAATATTTAAGACCTATATAACTTAAAGACTAACACTTCATGTCAGAATATTATATAATCTGTAAGCAAATGTGCAACAAATGAGGACAATGACCTCAAAATATAAACAATGTATAAGTATCATGACCAGAGGTAGGAGTAATATATAATGCAATATGAAAATATATCCTAAAAGTTGTATCAATATACAAAATGTCCTAAACAGAGGTAGAAACATGCTTATGTACACTCTGACAGAATAACTTTGCATAGGTGTACAAATAATGTAAACAAAAATAACAAATATAATTTGAACTTCTGTCAATATACAAAAACTATACCAATGTAAATTATCCATAAATAATAGTTCACAAGTATTCACTCAAAGTACAGACAGTCATAGATTAAAAGGAGTAAAGAAAAATAAGCCATGTGAAGATGGAATATACACAGAGAGTCTGGATTATGCATATTATTATGTTTTCTTTGAATTTTTTTGACTTGTGAAGGAGCTAAGTACAGAGAGACATTTCATTGTATGGGCTGCTAAACTAAACCAGCATGTATATTATAAAGGCATCTTGACTTCAAAATTTGAGTCTAAGGATATGTTGCTTTGAAAAAGAGATTCTTTTTTTGTTTCCACAGAAGATGGATTGCTTCCAGACCAATATGGTTTAATGGAACAAGACCCCCTGAAAGGTTGCTGTAAACACCCCCACAAAGAAAACACATCACCCAATAAATAGCAGGAAGCTGTTTGGATAAACTATGCCCATATTGTCTATAAATGTTTGTTTATATTTAAAGGGGGATATGATACAGATATGAATAATTTACATTGGTATGGATCTTGGTTTATCGTTGCAAATTTAAGGTTAATTTTGTTATATATATATTTCTGCTCTTGATTAAGGTATTGTGATTGTATAGCTCATTTAAAAATATGTATAATTAAGAAATATAGGTTAATAGATAATCATCAAGCTTGTAGTCATGTTAGTTAGGTTTTCTAGACATATAGAGATATATTTAAGTTAGATAGCTATTCTACAAATCTTTCAGAGACCTTCATAATATGGCATTTAAAATGTTTAAAACTTAAGACTTTTCATGACAGTAAGACACATCTGCTCCTGGCAGCACCAAGCTACTTCAAGAGAAAGATGGGCATCAAAGAGGCTCCTTATGGAGTTGGTTAGCCATTTGGCCAAGAAACTGCTCTTTCCTGGACTGCTTAACTGGACATGCAGGACCCACAGAGAAATGACTGCTGAACTTGCCTAAAAGTGAGACAATCCTTCGGGGTTCCTGCTTCATAAAAGAGTCTATGAGACATTCTGAAGGATACAGAAGAAAGTGACTGAACAGTCTTTGAAATTTCCTGCTTCATGGAAAAGTCTGCCAGATACTATGGGCCTGTAGGCTAAATATGGATGCCCCAATGGTACAGAAGAACTTTGGGTAACTGTTCAGTCAGTGAGATGTCTCTGTCATTTCTAGAGTTTTGGAAGTTGCTTACAATGCACTTCCTGTTTACTTAGGTAACATTATATCCTTCTGGAGTCTTTGAAGGACTTGAAGAATTTATAGGTATTATTATAGTTTTCTTTAATTATGATAAAAGATAAAGTAGATATAAATATTGTAACTGTGTTTCTTGCTTGATGTCTGTTTTGTTATATGTAATTTTACTATGTTAAAGCCTTTCTTTTTGTTTAAACAAAAAGGGGAAATGGTGTGGGAGGTCATTCTGTCTATGTGTTGCTTTTATTGGTTAATGAATAAAGAAACTGCCTTGGCCTGATGATAGGGCAGAACTTAGGTAGGCAGAGAAAACTGAACTAAATGCTGGGAGAAGGAAGGCAGAGGAAGAGAAGCCATGGAGCCACTGGAGATAGATGCTGGAAATTTACCTGGTAAGCCACAGCCACATGGTGATACACAGATTAATAGAAATGGGTTAAATTAATATGTAAGAGTTAGCCAATAAGAAGCTAGAGCTAATGGGCCAAGCAGTGTTTTAATTAATACAGTTTCTGTGTGGTTATTTCTGTTCTAAGTTAGCTGGGCAGCCGGGAAACACAAGCGACCCTTCTCCAACAGAACGAAAGCTGCATGAAGCTGCAGTTGAAGTGCATGCCATCTCATTTGACAGTCCCTCCTCTGCTGGGGTGCTTTTGTGGCACACGGGTGACAATTCCAAGTCTCTCCCCTTCTTGGGAACAGTCTGTTATTATTAGTCTTTCTGAGAAGGCCTCTGGTCTCTAGAACTCACTTTACTTCCCCAGAAAGTCTGCTCACATCTTCCTATAAACACACACCTCACAACGACATTATACAGCTGCCAGTGCCAACAGCAAGTTTTTGTCCATGGCACATGTGAAGGCATAGCCCATGCCTCCAGGGCTTGTGATGTAAGTCAGACAAGAAATAATATTTAGACAAGTCACCGATCAAGAAGCTGATAACTCAGTTGTGTGCTGTTTGTGTGTGCGTGTGCACACACACACACCTTGTTTAAGGACTGATCTTCTGAAAGTAGCCAAGAATGGAAAAAGAAATCACTCAGTGAGACCCAGCCAGGTATATAGAGAGAGGAGTTCAGCAAGAGCCGAAGGGCAAGCCTTCAGATGAGGGAAGGTGAGAGGGCTAAGAGAGGGCTGTAAATGGCACGGTGGGTCACAGCACTCTCTGCCAAGCCTGAAGACCTGAGTTCAATCCCCAGAACCTACATAGTGGAAACACAGAAGCACAGTTGTCCTGACCACACACACAGTGGGTATCCAATGTACACACACACCTACTGAAAATGAATAGTTTTAAAGAAGTGCAATAAATGAAAAAAAAATGTAGAAGGTATGGGGAAGGCAGCAGGAAGGGACTGAGAGGTACCTGCTAAGGCAGTCTGTATGAGATGACGTGAAAGCACTGTGTCCCTTAGATAGGACACAGGCAGGACAGTGGCATGATCTTCCTGAGTACCTTCAGTGGCCACTACTGAAATCTCATTAAAAACACAGTTTCAAGCATCTATGTAAAGGGGTGAGGAGATGGCTCAGTCAGTAAAGTGCTCACTGCAGAAGCAAGAAGGCCCAAGTTGGTTCTCCACACCCATATCACAGTGCTCAGCACTCATACTCTCAGCACAGAGAACGCACAGACAGTTGAGTTCCTGAGACTCACTGGCTGGCCAGCCTTGATGAATCGGCTAACTGTGGGCCAGTGGCAGGCCCTGTATCAAAATAAATAAATAGAAAGTGACGATGTAGAGGAACTGAGAGTGAGTGGCTCAGTGGCTAAGAGCTTGGACTGCTTCTGCTAAGGGCCTGGACTCAGTTCCAACAATCATGTCAGGCACCTCACTATCACTTGTAATTCAGCTCCAGGGGATCTGACACTCTCTTCTAGCCTCTGTGGACATCTGCTCTCATACACACACAATTTTAAAAATAAATAAATAAATCTTTAAAAATATAAGGTAGACAGCTCCTGAGAAATTATACCTTAAGTTGCTCTCTGTCCTTCCCCGCATGCACATACACACCTGTACACACATTTTATGTGTATAGTGCCAACATGTTTGTCTGTAAGCATGCATGCCTGAGAAGGACAGAAGACGGCATTGGATCCCCTGGAACCAGAAAGATAGGTGTGAGCTGCCATGTGGGTGCTGGGAATCAAACCTGGATCCTCTGGAACAGCAGAACTCTTAACCACTCAGCCATTTCTACATCCCCTTATTTCACGTTATGTGTGTGTCTGAGTGTGTGTGTCTGTGTGTGTGTGTCTGTGCCCACAGGGACCATCGTAGGGCATCAGATTCTCTGGAGCTGGAGTACAGGAAGCTGAGAGCCATTCAGCATGGGTCTGGGAACTGAACGCAGGTCCTCTGTAAGTGCTCTATTGACTCTTAACCACTGAGTCATATCTCTCCAATTCCTGTTTTTAATTTTTAAAAACCAGAGATTGTGTGCTGGAGAGATGGATCAGCAGCTAAGAGCACTGACTGCTCTTCCAGAGGACCCCGGTTTGGTCACCAGCATCCAGACTGTGGCTCACAGCCATCTGTAACTTCAGTTCTAGGCCATCCAAAGCCATCTTCTGAGTTCTTCAGGCACTGTACACAGGTGAAACACACACATACATGTTCAGGTAAAACACTCACATGCATAAATAAAGTAAATAAATCTAAAATAAAATTTAAAAACAAGAGATTGCTGGGTACAGTCAAGATATCAGCATGACAAATATTTAGGTACGGAAAATGAATCTTATGAAGACAATGTGCAAACAGAGAGAAACGTTTAGGACATAGTATCAGGTTTTAAAAAGAGGGAGTTAATACAAAATGGATACATTATAATGGGCATGTTTTGTATTTGTGAACAAAGACTGCAAGACATGTACTTGTAACAAACACTACAACCATGAGACACAGTTGTAATTCTGGTGCTTGGGAGTTAACGGCCAGTGGCCAGTAGCTCAAGGCCATCCTAGACAGTACAGTAAGTTCCAAGCCAAGTGGCCTGCAGAGGCCTTCTCAGGGAAAACAGAACAAGACCCTCTAGTTGTATTAGGATGGTTTTTCCTTTTTTTCCCTTGAAGCTTTTGGCATTGTTTTTACCTCTACCTTTTCCATTGACAAAGTCTTTTGTGCTCTAATGGGTTTATTAATAGAGACATCTGCACAAATCAATCCACGTATCTCAGAGGAAAGTGGTTTTCCTTCTGATTCACTAATCCAGATGCGTTGACACGGGAGACAGATGTCAGCGAGTAGTTTCACAGCTCAGGGGAAGTGAGGGACATTGGAGACATCGGGGCTTCTGTGAAACCCAGACACTGAAGAGTTGCTGGGGCCATTTGCCTCAAAGAATCTGAATGTTCAGCTAGTCAGAAAGGCTGCAGGCATGGAGGGTGAGGGCACCATAGTTAGCTTTGTCTCCTCATTCAGATGACGTCTGAGCTTGGCATTGCTAGGTCAAGGCCAAACATTTCATTTGTTACTTCTCCCATATAGTTGGTTTCTTAAACCCTAGCAACCATGGGCAAATGTAAGGAAAGCTCAAAGGTTTGGTGGCACAGACCTCTGATTCCAGCACTTGGGTGGCTGAGGCTGGAGAACTTCAAGTTCAAGGCCAGCCTAGGACAGAAATGAGAGGCTGCTTCAATAACAATTGTGTGAGAAGCAAGAATCCAAGTGTGGTAGCACACACCTGCCATCTCTGCACACGAGAGGCAGAGATAGGAGGATCTCTGCAAGTTCAAACCAAGTTTCAGACCAGTGAGGGCAACATAGGAAGACCCTGCATCAAACCAAATAGTTAACAATCCATTTCAGTGGTCAGTAACAACAATGCAGCCCGGTAAGAAAGACGAACCGAAGATCCCTAGGAAAGGGAAAATGTTGACCCTCAGAGAATCCTAGAGGTGCAAATACAGGCAAGGTTAAGGCTCCTCCTCTTCAGCGAACAAGTAAAACATCATTTAGTAAACAGACTTATTTATTATCCAGAGCTTAGAAACCTGGGGAGCAGTGAGGAACAGCAGCCTTGCACACAGCCCTCATGACCTCACACAACCCGTCTTTCCTGCTTGTCTTGGTGGTCATGGAAGCCCACTTTGCCTTTCTAATGGTACTGCTTACCTATTTAACAGACACTGGTTTGAAAATGAAATGAGATATCAAAAATTAAATCTAAAAAGGAGGCACTGGAGGTGCTGAAGCAGAAAGATTTCAAATTTGAAACCAGACTGGGTTTCAAGACTCTGCACCGGACTAATAGAAACTTTATAACATATGTTACCTGATATTTAATAAAGGAAGAAACATACAGGTGGGGCTCAAGGGGAACCAGATCCCTGGGAACAGAGAGTAAAGGCATAGAACATCTATAAACCAAGGTCCACGGCTCTCTGTTAGCAGAATCTGACAACGCAGGCACCTCCACAGGTTAAAAGCATGTATATAGAGACAAAAGGCAGTACTTAGGAAGATGAAGTAGGAGGATCACAAAAAGGAGGCTAGCCTGGGCTACATAAAGAATGAAACTATGTATCCAAGAAAAAAGAAAGGGAGGAAGGAAGGAGAGAAGAGGAAAGAAAGAAAGAGAAAGAGAGAGGAAGGAAAAAAGGAAGGAAGGAAGGAAGAAAGAAAGAAAGAAAGAAAGAAAGAAAGAAAGAAAGAAAGAAAGAAAGAAAGGCAAAAAGATAAACAGCAGGCAGTTGGAGTACCCAAAGGCAGGCAGGAGAGGCATCACAGCCTCCAGCTCTGATGCCCACTCAAGCACCAGAAAGGGTGCAATACTCCTCCAACCCACCCACCTGTGCCTACACAAGCAGTGGCTGTCACAGGGTGGCACCTGAGTCACCCACACATCAACACCCTGGGCTTCCCTGGATGCCTCTCCCACAGCTGCTGCCAGATGATGAGCTCATGCCTCTCCACAACACACGCTTCCAAGGCGCCTCCAAACGATTAGACGGGGATATCCTACTGGCCATCCCTGGCCATCCATCCTCAGCAAAGCTGTGGCTCCCACATTCAAGGCAGAAGAGTATTTTTAGGACTTTTTGAGTTTCTTAGCAAACCTGATCTGTGAGTACTGAGCTTCTCTGCCCTCCCCTGCATAGCTCCTCATGACAAACATCCCTGAAGCCCATGCTGGAACAGTGCAAGTGTCACAATCAATGAATCTCCATGGGTGCACCTTCTCACCCAAATCGATAGTTCACTCAAGGGCTCAATCTTGGGAATACAGTGACATTCCATTTTCAAGGAAGGAAACAGGCAGAAATCTGAAAGTCACAAAGTATCAGCAGAACACTCCCAACCAGAATGCCCTCTGTCCACCCTAAGAGAGTTCTTAACAAGAATGCAGCATGTGGCACTTTCTTTTAAGGTCATCTGAACCAGTTCTTTCAGCTGAAAGTCACACTACACCAAGACTTGGCATTAAGAGGTCTGGTGTGGGGTCCAAGATGCCCCAGCAAGCTCCCAGGTGACACCCATGCTATAGCCATGAGACAGCACTTTGAGAGCCAGGTGCTGCTTCCAAGGGGTAGCCACAAGGTAGACTGGTAGATTGACTTGGTCATGCAGCTTAGCCAGTGGCCAGAGCCATACAGATGAGATGAAAATTCATGCATATGAGATTCACAGGATAATAAATGCAAAATTCAAGGCAGCTGGTACATCACCATGGTGCACCCCTGCAATCCCAGTGGAAGATCAGTCTGGGCTATGTAGTGGATCCTGTTTCAAACGGAAGTAGGGGGAAGAGAGTACATTACCTACTTTTAGACAAAAGACATATATTTTGGGAAAATTTGCATTGTTATTGCTAAGAATACGTCATAAAGGAAGGCCGGCACATGAGTTAACAGAATCACGTAGGCCAGAGTTTTGAACATTACCAAAATTTTTCTTTCACTCTGGCCTTTGGCAACCGTTGAGAGAGCAGGGCTCTTTCTCCCCTGCAGGCCCCGATGTGTGCTGTGCCTCAGCTTATCTGTCCCAGACTCACCCGTGGTCGCTGTGGCTGCACACAATGTTAGATTTGGGCAAAACCTTGGTAGGTCCCATCACACACTCTTCATTTTAATAACAAAATTAATTCCTGGTGTGTTTAGATTATTTGCTCATAGGAATGGTTACAATTTTCTTAGAACCAGGAGAAACTGAGTTTCCATCCTTTCTTTGAAAGGGTTTTGCACATAATAAGCTCAGGTGCAAGAGAAAATAGGAGTGGGAGAGCAAATAAGACAACAAGGTGCTCCTATGTCATGTAAAGGTGTGTAGACAGCGGGGCGGTGGTGGTGCGCGCCTTTAATCAGCACTCGGGAGGCAGAGGCAGGCGGATCTCTGTGAGTTCGAGACCAGCCTGGTCTACAGAGCTAGTTCCAGGACAGGCTCCAAAGCTACAGAGAAACCCTGTCTCCAAAAAAAAAAAAAAGAGAGAGATGTGTAGACAACCTTCCTGCTGTATGTGTGCCAGAGTTTGGGGTTTCATAGAGCAGGGGGAGGGGCTATACGTGGCAGTGTTAGTGACTGCTGGCATGTCAGGATGCTCTAACTGCTACCCACTAACATCATTAGCCCTAAAGAAAAGGCTATTTTCATGTCCAAAAATTGAAAATGGATATAGCCCCAGAATAAACAGCATTGTTCTGGCTTTAGGTCTATTCAAAAATCTCTGCTGGGCAGTGGTGGCGCACATCTTTAATCCCAGCACTCCAGAGTCAGAGGCAGGCAGATCTCGAGTCTGAGGCAAGCCTGGTCTATAAAGTGAGTTCCAGGACCATGAGGGCTGTTACACAAAAAAATCCTGTCAAAAAAAAAAAAACAAAACAAAACAAAAAAAACTCAACCATACTTTTTTTTTTCTGTACAAAGTAGCCATCAGCATGCTCAACAGGTCTTGGACACGAGGTCCTTGGCAGATGTGATGAAAGCAATAGATTTTCCCCTCAGAAAAGTACGCAGACCTGTTTATACGGGAGGTCTCACCTCTAAGTCCAGTGGCTTCAGGTCAATCACCTATGTTTAGCCAGCAACTTCACCTCTGCCTTACTAGACTGTGCGGCTGTAGGAGACTCAGAGCCATGCATGCTCTCAAAGAGAAATAGGGAGCTGCTGTCACTCTGTCCAGACCCTGACCATCAATAGCATTGCCATAAGATTTTCTCACCCAAGAACCCCAGGGCCACAAGTTGAATGCAGGACGGAGACATTAACTCAGTGGTGTGATATGTGGGCATCCTGCATAGTGAGATGAAGGTGAAGGTAGGCTCTTCTGAGAAGAGATGGAGAAAGAAAGTCCTTCTTGATCTCATGGCTACATTCCAGACCCAGCTAAAGATGTGTGAGTCGAGAAGCTTTGACTGTTAACATGGGGCAGTCAATAGTCATTTGAGGGAGTCTCGTTTGGGGAATGGCTGACCTGTGGCCATGTCTGTGAGGAATTGCCTGCTGTGGGTGATGCCCACTGGACAGGTGGTCCTGGATTATATAAGAAAGTAGGCTGAGCAAGCCAGGGAAAGTGAGTCTGTAAGGAGGGTTCCTCTATGGTTTTTGCTTCAGTTTCTGCCTTGAATTCCTGCCCTGACTTCCCTCAGAGATGAACTATGACCCAAAAGTAAAAGTTGAAATAAACCCTTTCTTGCCCTAAGTTGGTTTTGGTCAAGGCTTTCTCACAGCAACAAAAAGCAAACTAGAACAAGAGGCAAAAGTAGAGCAGCCAGCTCTTAAGAGTTGAGTGGCAGGTACCTGCTGATCCCAACAATAATGCCTGGTAACCCACGGAATGAGGGCTGGCAGAGCCACATGATACCAGCAGCTGTGTTCTGTATGTGAAATGTCCCTTATAGGCTCCTATGTTTTAACACTTGATCTCCAGCTGGTGGCGCTGTTTGGGAAGGTGGTGGAGGCTTGCTGGAGGAAAGGTCACTAGGGTAGACCTAGCTCAGCACACTTCCTGTTCATCCTCTGCTCCCTGAGCTCAGATGCGGTGTGGTCAGTCAGCCTCTCGCTCCTGCTGCCGTGCCCTGCCTGCCTCTGCCATGTGTCACTGCCATGGTGGAATGATGCCCGTTGAACTGTAAGCCACAATTAGCCCTCGCTCCCTTTCTTTTGCAGGGGTATTTATTCTGTCACAGCAGCAGAGTGGCTGCCACACCATCACAGCCCACTTTCAGAGGGGCCAGACGAAGCACCATGCCTTCAGCTACCGGCAGCAGGCAGACAGGGTGACTCAGTAATGTAACTAACTTATCACAGCCGGCCCTCTTCTACCTGCACCAGCCTGTGGCACCCAAGGCTGACCATACAAAACGTAAGAACCCTTAGGTGGTCAGCACAGATCCTTCTGGAAAAGGCCAGGTAAGAAAGAAGAAAGTTCACTGTTGCAGCTTCGATGCCTCTGTGCTGGAGGGAAATCGTGCGTGCAACCTAGCCCTCCCACCCCCCACCCCCTTAAAATCTGTGTTGCTGTTCCCTTCAACCTGCTAAGATTTCTGACTCTAGTATCAGTGGAATTTAGAAAAGAAGGAGACAGCTAAACAGACTTCAATAACAGGAAGGGCCTCCCTGCAGGGATTGACAAGCCTTTTTTCCTCCCAGACAGAAGTTGGTGAAAGCCTTTTTGGGTGGCTGGGTTAGAAGAGGGCTTGGGGAAGCTGAGAACCCTTTCAATGAAAACCAGTTCTTATCTAGAAAAGAGCAAAGGTGATAATCTGGCAGATCTAAATGTAAATGTGCTGTGAACTGAGACATTTGGCTGTGGGTAAAGCCTCCAGACCCTCACACAGGCTTCTGTCCTATGCTGTACTCTCATTGCTACTATTCTTTAAACTGTACATATGCGAGAGATTTGTCCCATTTTGTTTGTATTAAAATTAATTGCATTTTATTTGTAAGTTCTTTATAATAAAGTTTTAATTAAAAAAAAGCAACAACAAAAATAAGAACTCCTAGCTTTCCATGGCCTCCTCTACTCAAAGCCAGCAGGCAGCCGGCTGCGTCCGAGGGAGGTTGGCAAAACTTGCCCTGGCTCTTCTCTTCCTCCTGCCTTCCTTTCCTTTGTTTGGTTTCCTGTTTCCTGACCCTGCTGGAATGTGAATGTTAAACCTCCAAGAACAGTAGTGGTGAAGCAGCTTTGCCCGACCACTCAACCTCTGCCTGTTCGGAAACTTACCAGCCAGAGGGCCTCCTCCCCAGGACTGCCCAAGGGAGGTATAGACCTGAAGGTCAAAACAGAGCTATCGCAGCCAGGGACCTTTTAGAAAAGAAAGGTTCAAACAGTTCTGCTTGTATGAGGAGTCCAGCTCTCGCCCTTTCCAACCCCAGCAATTCCTAAGGGTGCTCAGGGAGCTGAGTCTCCAGACAGACCAGTCAGGTTCCCCCTTATGTTTGCACGCTGGTCTGTCTGTCTGTCCCTCCTCTCTTCACCATAAAAATGACCATCAGTCCTAGAAGAGTTAATTAGGACTCAGAGTTAGGGAACCTTTCAATGCAGAGAAGCCCAAAGTGGCTGGTTTCCTGCCAGAACCAGAGAATATCAGGGAGCCCAACCCCGTTCCCAGGGGTAAAACCCACTTCTTTGGAACAGCCATGCTCACCCTATCTGAGATGGAGGCGGGATGGAGGGCCATGTTAGCACTTTGTTTGCAGTAACCAACCAAGAAAAGAGAACTGTAGACACTGGGAAGGAGTGGCAGGGGGGCTCAGTGGATGGAGGCACTGGCCACCAAACGAGGCCTGAGCTTGATCCCCGGGACCTACTTAGTGGAAGGAAGACCTGACTCCCATAGCTGTGCTCTGTCCTCCACACTCATGTGCGTGGTACACACAAGTTAACAAAGAAAAATCTAGTTTAAAGGAAAGAAAACGTTAGAGCCTTTATTTTTGAAAGGGCAATATAATGGGAGGAAGTGGGTTAAGAGTCATTAACAACGTCTGGGGAAGCTGGTTAGCAGTAATTAATAGCTATTAATAGACTGGCCACGAACTCACATGGATGTGCCTCCTTCTCGTTCCTGAGTGGTGGGGCTTGGTTTTCTCTGAATGCTACAGGTCTAACATTGACCCCAAACAAACCCAGGTGCTGAAGGACCAACCCTGCTTTTCATGCTGTTGGGAGACAACAGAACCTTTAGGTTCCGCTCTGGTGAAATAAAGCCTTAGAGGGGAAGCTTAGAGTGTGGAAGGTATGCCCTTGAAGGGTCTCTGGGGGACCCTAACTTCTGTCTCCTTGTTGTCACATGTTCCCCTAATGATGGACTATGCCACCCAGGTCATGTGACATAGACTGGAGTCCCTGAAAATGTGAGCCAAAATCAACTTTTTTGTCACATATTCTGCTACAGTGACCCAGTATCAGGATAGTTCCCTGAACTGCAGGTCACCTAATAAAGAGACTAAGTCTACCTACCTCCACCTGGGAATCAATCTGTCTACCATTTTCTGAACTTTCTCCCTCTCTCTCTCTTCCTCAACAGGGTAAGGCCTCATGTGGCCTAGGCTGCCCCTAAACACACTATGTAGCCAAGGATGGCCTTGTGATCCTCCTGGTTGACCTCACAAGTGCTGAGGTCAGAGGCAGGTGCCACCTCTGTGGTGCTGGGCATTTGACCCAGCATAGTGGGTGAGCACAGAGTTGTGGCCCAGTTCCTGCTTGTATTTCCTTGATGACACGTAGTTCTCTACAGTACCTTTTCATTCCCAAACCACAATACGAACAAAATCATAGAATCACGAAGATTATAAAGGTGTTCATTTTCAACAGGGTTTGACAGCATATGGTCCCCCAAAGGTGAAGCGACAGTGAGCCCTGACTCCTAACAAGCCTCTGCACACCTACTATTGAGGAAACACTAAGCGCCTTAGAAACAGGAGCGGACAGAAGATGCAGGAAGTGTAGGCACCCTGGTGCAGGCCATTTGCTGAGGCCCAGCAGCACTGTGACTTACACAACAGAGACAACAGGACCAAGCCCAGACCTAAGCTGTGGGAATGGGTCTGCCAGACTTCAGGAAACATCCCTCTTCACTCCTCCTCCCCCCAAAAAGTCTGTGAGACTCCAAGAATAAATAACACAGAACTCCAATCCTGAGCGGGTTTACCTTCACAATATCATCTCCAGTGAAGTCATTTCCTTTGGACTGACACCCAGGCGCCACACCCAGCTTGTGGAGCGTGGCAGTTAACTTTATGTCGGTGTGCAGTTGGTTGGCCTAAGGCCTATCTAAATGTCACTGTAAAGCTATTTTCTAAATGTATTAATATTCAAATCTGCAGACTTTCTGGGTTTTTCTTATATGTGTGTGAGTGTGTGTGTGTATGTGAGTTTGTATGTGTATGTGAATTTGTGCGTGTGTGAGAGAGTTTGTATGTGTATGAATATATATTAGTGAGCTTGTGTGTGTTTGTATGTGTGTGGAAATGTAAGAGTTTGTATGTGTGTGGGTATGTATGTGAGAGTTTGTATGTGTGTGGGTATGTATGTGTGAGTGAATTTGTATGTGGGTGCAGATGTTTTGTTGGTGAGTTTGTATGTGGGTAAGTGTGGATGTGTAGCTATATGAGTTTACATGTGTGTGTGAGTATGAATTTATGTGTGTATACATGCATTTGTATGTTTGTGTGAGTCTGAATTTGTGTGTGCACATGAGTTTGTATGTGTGTGAGCATGTAAGTGTGCATGTGTGAGTGCACTGTATACTCATTTAGTTTATAAGGAAGAAGTCAGATGTGCTGCTCTGTATGTTTGTGACAAGGTCTCTCTCTCACTGAATGTGGAGCTAAACTGGTAACCAGCAATCTCCAGTGGTCCTCCTGTCTTTGGCTCATAGTGCAGGGGTTACCAGTGTGTGTGTGACCTAATTGTGGGTTCTAGGGAATTGAACTCAGATCCTTAACGCTTGCACAGCAAGCACTCTTAGCCACTGAGCCATCTTCCCAGTCCCTTTTCTGTTTGCTTGCTTGCTTGCTTTGATTTATTTTTGTTTAGTTTTCATATTTTGAGATAGGAACTCATGTAGCACAGGTTGGCCTCAAACTTGCAGTATAGCTGAGGACGGCTTTGGGTTATTGATCCTCTGCCTTCCAAGTGCTGGGATTGCAGGAATGTACCACCATGCCTGGATGTCTTGTCTTGTCTTGTCTTCTCTTGTTTATTTGTTTTGGTTTTGAAACAGAGTCTTAATTTGCAGCCCAGGCTGGCCTCAAAATCTCTATGTAGCCCAAGCAGACTTGGAGCTTGTGATCCTCCTGCCTCAGACGCCCTAGTGCTAAAATCAGAGGTGTGTACATGGAGGTCAAACCAGTGACTTTGATGGTGGCTCTTCATGACATGGGAAGGGCCTAAGAGCAAAACTGGAGCTTCCCAGGGTTTTCCTCAAGGCTGCACAGAAATCATCGTGAGGTCACACTGCTACCCTGCAGACTTGACTGTCACTTGTGTCACCAGCCTGCTAGCCTCCCTATGGATTTCAGACACGCATCCCTACAACCTTCCTTAAATAGTTCTATCCATGTGTACATATGCATAGATATATACATAGATATGTTCATTTTTCTAAAGAGTCCTAACACTCAGAACATGAAAATATGATGTCATTACAGATTACACTTGACAAGCAGAAAACAGTCACATTAGTGAGCATTTGCTTACATGGAAGGCAAGTCATGCATCATGCCCAGAAATTCAAACATTGTTCTAACTCACCAAGCTGAGACTGTATAGAGCTTCTGGGCCAAAGACTGCGATAATGGCACTGTCCTGCACCAACACTGCAGTCAGGTAGACGTGGGAGTGAAATACTTTTTGAGTCTCAGAACTGGAGTGCGGAGCTAGGCTACAAATTCATATTTTCATGCATGTATCCAAGGTCTCTGGTAACTCCACTTCACTGCACCCCTGAGCTATCTGTAATGTCATGAAAGGCCAGGGAAGCAGGAATTCCAGGACAGCCAGGGATACACAGACAAACCCTGTCTCAGAAAAGAAAAAACGACAAAAGGATCACAGAAAGGGTTGAGAGTATAGTTCAGTGGTAGAGTCCCTGCCTAGCAAGCATGAGTGAGGCCCTGGGTTCAATCCCCAGTACTACTAGAAGAAAAAGAAAAGAGACATACAAGAAAGAATAAATGGAATAATAAGAAATACAGAGCTTTCAAACACTACACAGTCTACAACAGTGTGTTCTACAACTTACATTCCACATGGCTTTAGAAACAGCAAGAGCATGCAGAGGTTTCCGACATGATTTCCAGGAATGTGTTCTGATATGCAGGGTGCCCTGAGTGGAGGATAATTGGTTTATAAAGTTGATTCAAACGGAGTCCTCACTGAGGACTGGATGGCTGGGGTCCTCATCCAACTTACTGAAGCGGAGGCCCTCCCTCTGCTGAATCTAAGGAAAGGAGCACAGGAAGAGCAAAGGCTTTATTTACAAGCTATGAAGCCTGGAAGAAAACAAAAGGAAGAAAGAAAAAACACTTTTCCCAATGTGTCTGTCCATGTGGTAAGCACTGATCTCAGGGTCTCGGTGGGAAGCTGTTAGTTTAGCAAGTGTAGTTCATGCATCCTGATTTCCTGCTTCTGTGGGGCTTTCGCTTATTTCTGCAAATGTGACCTGATGAGCCCAGCAAGCATTCGTGCTGCTCTTGGAAAGAACTGGGAGACACACAGCCCTGGAAAACCCTACTGGAAATGTGGTGGAGTTGGTAGAGTGCTCAGCACAAAGCCCTAGGTTCAAACCTGGGTACTGCATGCACAGGGGCACATGCCCCTAACACCAGCTTTTTGGAGGGAGAGAGGGAAACACCAGGCATTAAAGATCACCTGTGGCTATGTGGGGAATTCCAGATCAGCCTGGGCTACACAAACACCCCCACCCCTGTTTCCAAGAGGAAGAGGGAGGCAGATGGATGGCTTAGCCAGTGCACGTACTTGCTAACAAGCCTGACTGATTTTAATACCCAGAACCACGAGGTAGAAGGAGGCAACCAACTCCAGAAAGTTATTCTCTGACCGACAACCCCCCCGACACACAGAGATTAAAACAAAGACAACCCATATTTGCACAAATCTTTGTGTCATGTTAACTCCTACAGTGTTTAACAAAATGGTGCTAACACAGTGAGATGCCATCAGCATCTGCCAAAATCCAAGCTTTTGCTCACAGCTTCTCAGCACAGCCCAGAGCCAAAGTCATTGGGCATCCAGTCTAGCAACCCAGGTTCTACTTGAACAAGCCAGTGCTACTGTCTGAGACATGGTTTCTGAGCTGCACCTCAGAAGTCCCCCCCCCCTACAGTGTTAGCCTCCACAGGCTAACACTAATCACCATCTCTATAGACAAAAGCAGGCAGCCCTACTGCATATTCCTTAGAAAATGCAAAAACCCTGTCTTGAACTAAATAAATGGAGAGAGAGAGAGAGAGAGGCCATGCTGGCTACCATAAAACCACTAAGCCACTGGCCCATGGACCACCCCCATTCTCTCAGTGCCCACCCACCCACATACCCCCAACTCCTAGTCCCATTCTCCTAGCCCCCAACTCAGGTGGAAAACCCCGGAGCCCCTGCTTGACTACAGGCCTTGCCAACCACCAGAACTCCAGCTAGGCAGCAGGGTGCCCTGGGCCTCACCTCACTCTCTCAGCCTCCTCCTCAGCCTATCCCCAATCCCCCACACCTCCTCATTGCCACGTCCCAACCTCAATTCTTGAAAAGATTCCCTGCTTGACCAGATGTCATCCCAGCCATCAGAAGTTCAGCCCCTGAGTCAGGTGAAGAACCTCTGCTCAACCCTCAAACCCAGACCAGTCAGCCAAAGACCAAAGAGGAAACAGAAACCAGGAACAAAACACTAATCCAACAAATACAAATTCAGAAATTGGCACCTAGACCAATAATCACCAGAAACCCAGGTGCCTAGAGGCCAGCATAAGAACAATCAGGGCAATATGGCACTGCCAGACTTCTGCTGAAGCACAAGAAAATTTTTTGAAGATGACAGAGGACCTTAAAGAAGAAATGAATAAATCCCTTAAAGAAATCAAGGAAAAGATAAACAAAAAACTGGAGGAAATGGGTAAATCACTCAAAGACAACCAAGAATATTTAAAAAAAAAAAAGTTGAAGGAAATGAATAAAACTATTCAGGACCTGAAAATGGAAATAGAAACAATAAAGAAAACACAAACTGGGGGAATTCTGGAAAAGAAAAAAATCTACAGAAAGCCAGGCAGTGGTGGCACACACCTTTAATCCTAGGATTCAGGAGGCAGAGGTGGGCAGATCTCTGAATTTGAGGCCAGCCTGATCTACACAGAGTGAGCTCCAGGACTACACAGAAAAACTGTCTCAAAAAAACAGGAAGAAAAGAAAAATCTAGGTAAGCAAACAGGATCTCTAGACACAAACATCACTAATACCAACAGAATACAAGAGATGAAAGACAGATTCTCAGGGATGAAGGTATAATAGAATAAATAGATACATCAGGAAAAGAAAATGTTAAATCTAAAAACTTCCTGATACAAAACATCCACGAAATCTGGAACACAATGAAAAGACCAAACCTAAGAAAAATAGGAAGAGAAGGAGAAGAATACCAACTCAGATTCAGAAACTATTAACAAATTCATAGAAGAAAATTTTTCTAACCTAAAGATGCCTAAAAAGGTACAAGAAGCTTACAGAATACAAAATAAATCAGACCAGAAAAGAAAGTTCCCTCAGCACATCATAATCAAAATACTAAACATACAGAGCAAAGAAAGAATACTCAAATTTCAAAGGGAAAAGACCAAGTAACATAACAGTACACCTTTTAAAATTATACTTGACTTGTCAATGGAGGCTTTAAAAGCCAGAAGGGCCTGGAAAGTTGTGCTTCAGACTCTAGGAGACCATGGATGCCAACCCAAACTACTATAACCAGCAAAACGTCCCATCACCAGAAGTGGAGGAAACAAGATATTTCATCGTAAAGTCAAACTTAAAGAACATCTATTCACAATTCCAACCCTACAGAAGATACCCAAGGAGGAAAAAAAAAAGCCCACAGAAAATAATCTCACACCAGTAAAACCAAAAGAAAACACAAACACACACACACACACATACACACGCACACAGACACACACACCAACATCAACAACAACAAAATAATAGAAGTTAATAATCATTGATCATTGATGTTTCTTGATATCAATGGACTCAATGCCCCAATTAAAAAAAATTCAGACAAGCAAGCAGAATAAATTCTGAAACAGGATCCAACATTCTGCTGCATATAAGAAACACACCTTAGCATCAAAGATAGTATTATTTTAGAGTAAAGGGCTGAAAAAATGATTTCCAGCAAATGGACCTACGAAACAAGCTGGTGTAACCATTTTAATATCTAACAAAAGAGACTTCAAACCAAAATTATTCAAAAGGACCATTCATACTCAACAAAGGAAAAATCTACCAAGATGATGTTTCAATTCTTTTTTCCCCTGAGACAGGGTTTCTCTGTGTACCCCTGGCTGTCCTGGGCTCTGTAGACCAGGATGCCTCAAACTCACAGAGCTCCTGTTGCCTCTGCCTCCTGAGTGCTGGAATTAAAGGCGTGCGCCACCACCAGGCAATGTTTCTTAACACCTATGACCCAAATACAAAGGGCATCCACATTTGTAAAAGAAACAAAGCTAAAGCTTAAATCACACATCAAACCCCATGTATGGATAGTTCAAAACATCAGTACCCCTTCTCACTAACAAACAGGTCAGCTAGACCAAAACTAAACAGAGAAATACTGGAGCTAACAGATATTATAAATCAAAAGGACCTAAGAGATATTTGGAAAACATTTCATCCAAACAAAAAAAAATATGCCTCCTTCTCAGCATCTTCTCCAACAGTGATCACATACTCAGTCACAAAGCAAGTCTCAGCAGATACAAAAAAGAAAATGAAATAACCCCCTGAATTCTATCAAAGCACCATGGATTAAAGATGGATTTCAACAACAACAGAACAGAAAGCCCACTAAATCATGGAAATGAAACAACTCTTTACTAAATAACTACTGGGTCAAGACAGAAATAAAGAAATTAAAGACTTCCTAGAACTCAGGAAAATGAATTTACAGCATACCCAAACTTATGGGACACAATGAAAGTAGTAATAAGAGGAAAGTTCACAGTACCAAGTGTCTACATTTAAAACAACAACAACTGGGCGCGAGAGCAATGACTCAGTGGTTAAGAGCACCATTTGCTCTTCCAGAGGTCCTGAGTTCTCTCTGAGTTTGAGGACAGTCTGGTTTACAAAATGAGTTCTAGGATAACCAGGGCTGTTACACAGAGAAGCCCTGTCTCAAAACACCAAAATAAAATAAAATAGTATCAAAGATTTATTTGTGGAAAGATGGCTCAGTGGTTAAGAGCACTGACTCTCTTCCAGAGGTCCCCAGCAACCACATGATGGCTCACAACCATCTATGATGGGATCTGATGCCCTCTTCTGGCATAAAGGTGTACATGCAGATAGAGCACTCATACACATAGCATAAATAAATAATTCTTTTTTTTCCATACATTGTTTTGTTTTATTTTTTCCATTCAAGAACATAATTAAAGATAAAAAAAAATTTTTTTTTCCTTTCTTCCCCTTCTCCCGGTCCCCTCCCACTACCCCCCACCCCTCCTCCCTCCCCCTTCTTCCTTGAAAGAGGGCATGGTGCCCTGCCCTGTTGGAAGTCCAAGGCCCACCCCCATC